>PISX010009797.1:0-73455 GCA_004024625.1 Mellivora capensis | reverse complement strand
CTATAAAATCTGGGGCTTAAATAATGATCCATAAGCTCTAAGGCCCTGGGATTATCTGGGGAAGAAAGGTAGGGGGAAAAGGAAGATTTGCACTGAGACTTTTTTTTTTTTTATCTTGTAAGGTTTCTAGACTTGACTGCTCATGTTGAGAATGGAGGAAAAGATGGAGATGCCAGAGATCAGGATTACTGTCTATACTTCTGATGAACTGTTCTATCAGAATCTTTCCTGGATCTAGTTGCAATAGCCTGGCTCAAGACACACCTGAATCATGGTAAGACAAGTGAAATTCTAGAAGAATCTCAGGATTAAGTCTATTTCAGGTTTGTCTTAATGCTTTGGAACTGCACATTACATTTGCAGAAGAGTGCTATGGTGCTGAAGTTCTCTAAATGTGAGGATTGGGAAAACCTATTCAGTGCTTTTCTCTTGCTATCTCTCTTTCTCATATGGAGCACCTATCATCACCTAAATCTGAATTCTCTTAAAGTACTTTGTACTTTCTTACCCATTGTATCTCTTCCAGCCTCCCCACAATCCAGCACACATCTCCCAGGACATATTAATGCGTTGCTGCTTCTAGCTATGTGACTTTACTTACACAGATTCCCAGAACACCGAACACTGGTATGGATAACATGATAGATTACTGATTAATTTTGCAATTTTTTCCCCTGTCTTTTTCCTTCCCATGTGGAACTCTCATTGGTTTCAAAGAGTTATAAACACACTTTTGTTCTTTTGTTTTTTGGTGAATACTTGGGAATGAGCTGTTTCCAAAAAAGCATACCTTTCACATCGCTGGTGTTGGAAATGCTTAGGGGTCAGAGTCAAGTGTGGGTGCACATGTGCAGCTCACATTGTGAGGCGAGAGGGGGCCTCTTGCTAAGTCTCATGTGCTGTTCAGAACTAGTTATTTTCTCTGACAGAGAAAGCCTTAAGGTTTCCATCAGCTATTTGTGAGCAATAGCACCAGAGATGTTAAAGTCCTTCTTAATTTGGGTGCATTGTTATGATCCGAGGAATGAATGTGCTATAGTCTGGACCCTCATATTCATGCATCTCCCATGGTGAGGCTGAGAAATTAAAAACACAAGGTGTACACATGAAGTCTGAGTCTACCAAGATCAGTGTGAATTTCAGAAGACTTCCAGTGGTGGGACTTCCCAGCCTTAATTACCCAGATTACTTATCTCTACAGCCTCTCTATTTCTAAGAGTAAAATATTGAGGAGGAGGGGGGAAAATATTGATGGAAGGGAGGGAAAATGTTGATGGAGAGGAGGACCCATTCTGTTGTTCATGGTTTAGATGTGGATAGAGGAGGAAGGGATCCAAGATCCAGGCAAAGGAAATAGTGTTCATAAAGTAAAGTCTTGGGGAATTTTATAGCCTTTTATTATTACAAAAGCAATACATATAGCAAATCAGAAAATAAAAACAAACATACATTTTAAAAAATTAAAACATACTCCTGCCAACAAGAGACAACCATTGCCAATTTTTAGTGTATATTCTTCCAGATCTCTGTGTATGTGTGTGTGTGTGTGTGTGTGTCTATGTGCAAGTGTGTGTGTGTGTTAAATGAGATCCCACTGTACTTGCTTTTTTAATCAGCAGTCTCTGCCTTTCTATATCAGGGTGTTTTCAGTTTTCATTCCATAAATTAACTATATCAAATATAAATTTCCCAGTGACCTCCAAAAGTCATTTACAGGGCCTAACCCAGGACCACTCTGCATGTGGTTGCCTCCCTTAAGTCTTATTTTGAAAGTAGCATAGCTACAATACACTGATTGAAGAGGGCAAGTCAGAGGTCCTTCAGGCTGTCATACTTTCTGGTTGTCATTGGTTGTTTCCTCATGATGTTTCTTAGCTTCTTCCTCTACCTCTTACTTCTCCTCTAAATTGGAAGTTTGACATTTTATTTGAAGGTTTGGAGTGGGAGACAAGAAGTATCTGAAGGTTTTCTGAAGATCAGGAAGTGGTGGTCATTAAAAAATAATGTACAGGAACACATCATATACCAAGAAATGGGAGAGAGAACGCAGTAAGGGGATCATGGTGGCTGGAGCTGAAACATTTTACTATGGTCCTGTGAGAGGACTCCTTTCGGCAGTTCCCAGAAATAATAGGGGGATACTGAGTGGGAACCCAAATGGGCAGTTGAAGACACAGAACCATTATAATCTGGGCAAAAATATAAATGTGATCTCAGTTATATCCACAGGCTGGTAATATTTGAGTTATATCTAGAAAGATGTCCCAAACATATAACGATGAAGGTAATGTATGCATGTATTTTAAAAAATCATACTGTAGGGGCACCTGAGTGGCTCAGTTAGGTAGGCAATCTGCCTTTGACTCAGCTCATGATCTCGGGGTCCTGGGATTGAGCCCAGCAACAGGCTCCATGCTCAGTGGGGAGTCTGCTTCTCTGTCTCTCTCTGCTCCTCCCTCTTATTCTCTCTCTACTTTTCTATCTCATTCTCAAATAAATAAATAAACTTTAAAAAATCATACTGTTTAGGGATATATAAAATAAAAAGTAAATTCTCACTTGCCCTGATCCCACTGCCCCCCCACCATACTAATAGTTTCTGCTTTTGCTTCTAGCAGTTATTATTATAATTTTTAAAAAATATAATTATTCTTCTATTTCTTATTTTTATCAAATTCAGATATTATACATTGGCCTCTGGGTACAAAATGTGAGGAACTTGAAACTTGCGGGACTTCTTTCTCCTCCTGTTTAACTTCTTTTTTTTAATTGCATTAGAACTTATAATGATTACAAACTTCTTAAACCATAACTTCATCTTCTTTCCTTTGTCTATAGGTTGGTTCTAATAATTAAAAAAACAACGTGAAACACTTATAAAATTATTATTACATGAATATAAATCTGTCTAGAGAAGAAAATGTAATTGTCAATCTTGAATATTTTGCCCCTCAAACAATAATCTTCCACACACCCCCATCTAAAGGATTGCCTTTGATTTCCTTTCTCACATCTATAAATCTTCCTGGGTCATATCAGGGAGCTGCACTTTCTTATATCTTGTCTTTTCTTCTTTCTTGGCTTACTTTTAGATTTTTCTGGGTTACTTCTGAAGTAATTTCTTCTTACTGAATGTGTGGTTACCAAGCTTAACTGAAGTCTTATGTGTCTGCAAGTGCCTTCTTTTAGCTCTCACACTGGACATTTGGCTGGGTATAGAAAATGGGGTTCAAAATAGTTTCCCCTCAGAACTTTGGAGACGCTGCTCCATTGCCTCCTGGAGTTCCATGACGTCAGTGTGAGTCTGCTGTCAGAGTTCATCGACAATTGCCCTGTCAGGAGGGCTTTTCTCTGGGGTCAAGGTCTTCAGGGTTATTCAGTTCTGGGTGGCTCCGCCATTTTTTTCCTGAGCTGATGTGTGAGTCCAGATTATCTCAAACTTGGTGTTACTTTTCTCCCAGAGGAAGAGAGAGTGGGCCCCACTCACCCCAGCTCTCCTGAATGCAATTCTTCAACATCTCAGACTAATCTGTAAATTGGTAGCTGGAATCATCTGGAGGACTCCTCTGTAAAAGCCAGGCTTTATCTCTGGAGTCTGGACTCCTGGCACTTCTACTGTAACTTCTCCACTTCCTGGATACCTTTTTGTTCCTATTGATTTAAATCCTTTTCTGACTCACTGAAGACTCTTGGTCTTGTTTTCTATTGCTGTAATGGCTTGAATTTTAAAATCTTTTTTTTTAATCATTTCAGTGGGGCCTTTGGAGACAGAGTGGGTAGATGTGTACAGAAATGCAAGACACATTGTTAGCTGAAAAAGTATAAAACAGTATGCACACCTGCATGTACACACAGAGAAATACTGGGACAATAGTGTGACCAAAACATAACACTAGTCATGCTGGGTTGTAGGAAAATGCTTATTCATGTTTACTAAATTTTTTCTTACAATGAGTATATTTTACTTTAAAATGATAAAGAGAACACGGTATGAGTGTGTGTGTGTGTGTGTGTGTGTGTGTGCAAGCGCATTTTAAAGAAGGAAATGATGCTTTGTCCTATAGAGTTAGGGAGCAAGAGTATAAATCCACAGGAACGGAGTTTTCAGTTGGTCTGTATTGTCCTCCTCCCTTACAATGCAGTGTACTGTGGACTGTTTAATGGACACTGATTTTCTATGAGCACCTCAGCAATATTAAATCAAGAATATGAAATGTTTCCTGAGCATGACTATGTACAGCGTTGGGCAATGCAGTGTCAGGGAGCTGCTCCAGATGAGATTAGACCTCAGGAGGGGCCGGCAGCTGAAGGTCGGCTCCAAGTTAGATCTGCCCAACAGCAAGGTCCAGTCCCCAAAAGACTGGATAAGTTCTGGGCCTCCTTCCAGGTATTCTAGTCTCTGAGACTATAAATGTCATGTTACCCATTTAATCGGATTCCAAAAGGGCTTCTTGGCAGAAAAATATGGGAACTACTGTGGCAGATCAACTACAAAGACAAAGCAGTTTATTGGTTCAGGCTTCAGAAGAAACACTAGATGAAACTAAAATTTGCTCTAAGAAAAAATGTGATAAATCTACTATTACTTAAAAGCTTCCAAAGCAATGGCGAATAATGATAATAATAAGTTGCATACCTCCTCCACGTGCACAACTTCTGCCCTGGGACTTCAAAGAAAGCTCCTCGAGTCCAGAGGGAGATGCACAGCTCTGCCGAGGAGATATTTATGGGGCTGTTATGGCGCCTAGGATGTTCCTATTATACTTACCATTCGAACCTCCAGATTCCCAGGACCACAGAAAACAAAAGGCCTGAGACATTTTAAAAGGGGGAGTGCTTTCTCTTATAACACAAATGATCAGGTTTGCATTGTTATCAGTTTTGAACTTTTGGCATTAATTCTACTTGCAGGCTGCTTCACCCATTTTAATATTGAGAGACAGAACTGGAAAGCCCCTTGAGCAGTGGTAAGTGGAGTAGAGAGCTGCTAGCTCTCTGGTTAATTTAGTAAATGTCACCAGATAAAAAATAACATGCAGAGGTTGCACAATGGAGTTTAGTAGAATAACTGAAATCTGATCATCTGGTTTGGTACAGAGAAGGCCATCCCTTTAGTACATCATGCCTGGGGGACCCCTAGAGCCATGCTCTTTAGCAAAAGGTCAGGGAGGAGCTGTGCTGCTGAGGGGAGTCTTCTGTAAGACGCCCAGAGGTGGCGGGTGAAGGAGAAAGCGGTGATGGTGGGGGAATCGTTGCTGGGTGCGCGACAACAGTCGCCCCTTCTTCTCCTTTTCAATCTCTCAGGTTGCAACAGCACAGAAAACAAAAATATGTACAAAACAGAATTTTGACCACTGGCAAGTATAAACGTCATTATTAGGAAAGGTTGACTGTATCAAGACCAGGATATTTTAAGAACACTTCGGGGTTGATTCTAAGTTTACAGAGAGATAAGGCTTCGAGAGGCTATTGGAGCTGTTGTATTGTACCTTCCCATTTTCAGAAGAGTCAGTGACTTCTGACATTAAAAGGAAGAAAGAAACCTGGAGTGGAGGTAATGAACACCAGGGTGGTTTGAGATCCACCAGGCTGATATGTCTATGGCTAAGGGTGGGTGACTCAGGGAAATTGTGCATGTAAGGCGCACTTTTTCACGCTGTGACTGTTTCAAGACCAAATGCTCTTCTGAAATTATCCCGTTGCAAGTTGCTTCATTTTTCCACACTTTCATACAAACAAAAATAATGGTAAGGTCCTTTTAGTTATTATTTTTGATGGCCATCTAAGTCTTTGATTCTCAAACTTTAATGACTGTATAAGCCAATCTGAGGATCTTATTAAAATGTAGATTCTGATTCAGTAAGAATGGGGTGGATCAAACCTCGTGCAGCTCTGACAAGCTCCCAGGTGATGTCACTACGGGTGGTCTGAGACTAGACTTTGAGTAGTGATGGTTTAAGACACTGCAGGTCACACCTTGCTAGCCAGTCCACCCTAGGGAAGCAGAGACACTTGCCTAGTTGAAGTACCCAAACTTAAAATTCTGCCTTACTGATTTAGATCTACTAAATCTGAAAGTGCCAAACCATTTCCAGAAAGATTTGACTAACTTTACCTCCCTCTACCCGCTTATCCACCTACCCCCAATTTTGCAACCATACTGAAGCCAGGCATGGGGCCAGAAGCACCCAAGTGTTCTTAGTTGTGCAGTTTGAGTCTCGCCTCCGTGAGTTTAACGACACCCATCACAGAGAAATAAGTTTGGATGCTTCCTTTCCTATATTCTTTCCCCACCCCAAAATGAATTCAGGTAATTAGAAAAAATGTTTCCACTTTGAAGAGTTTTGTAGCCTATTTTGTGTATCAGCAGAGAGGGGGGAAAACATGTGAGTGATGCTGGCTTTAAGATATGGCTGTAAGATGTGTCTTTATATGCACATGTTTGTTATAGAATTATCCTTTTGTTATTTAGTATTTTATTTTCTTAAGTTTGCATTTAAATTCCAGTTGGTTAACATACAGCGTAATATTAGTTTCAGGTGTACAATATAGTGATTCCACATTCCCATACAATACCTGGTGCTCATCACAACAGGTGCCCTCCTTTATCCCCCTCCCCTATTTAACCAATCCCCCACCCACTTCCCCTAGTATTTTCTGTTATAGCAATAGGACATTAAGTCATTCATTTCTACATATGCCAGAAAAGCATGGGACATTTCTTATAAACTCATGTTGCTATAATCATAGATAACAAGAATCATCCTTAGTATCATTCAAAACTCAGGGAATATTCAAATTTCCATGCTTATCTCAAAAATGTCTGCTACAGGTGGTCGTTTAACCCAAAGTCTACACATTATCTGGTTGTATCTCTCAGTATCCTCTAATACTTTCACTTCTTCATGCCATTGACTTCTTAAAGAAATCAGATCAATTGTCCAGTATCCCACCTTCCAGCATCTTTCCAATCTATCAGATTTAGAACAAGATAAATCCTTTGAAGCATATAAGACTTGTGTTAGCCCATTCTTATTGATGAAGAAACAGGGGTACAGAGACTGAGTCAAGTGCCTAAGAAAGTCTGAAAGTGAATCTTCATCTCCTAATTTCTCATTTAGTTCTTTTTCTGCTAAACTTTCTTGATGGTGCACTTGGGTGGTTCATTCGGTTTGGCGTCTGCCTTTGGCTCAGGTCATGATCCCACGGTCCTGGGATCAAGCCCCATGTCCGGCTCCCTGCTCAGCACAGAGACTGCTTTTCACTCTCCCTCTGCCCTCCTCCCCTGCTTGTGCTCACTCTCTTTCTCTCTCTCTCTCAAAGGGATAAATAAAATCTTAAAAAAATAAACTTTCTTGATTCTGTGTTTTTGTGTTAAAGGGTAGGTATGGTGGAATGTTGTGAATATATGTGGTTTCAAAAAGTCAGCTTACCGAGTTCATTTGCAAGTAACTTGTTAACAAACTTGACTATAAGTTCCAAGAGGACAAGGTCAGGTCCATCTTCGCCATTAGTTTTCCTAGGGTTGTGGCAGAGCCTGGCATAGTTTAATGCTCAGAGATGGTAGAACCAATGAATGGATGAATGAGCATGAGCATGGGTTGTGGGTTGTTGTTTTTTTTTAAGATTTCTTTTTTTTTGACAGACAGAGATTACAAGTAGGCAGAGAGAGGAGGAAGCAGGCTCCCTGCTGAGCAGAGAGCCTGATACAGGGCTGGATCCCAGGACCCTGGAATCATGACCTGAGCTGAAGGCAGAGGCTTTAACCCACTGAGCCACCCAGGCGCCCCATGTTGTGTTTTACCAAAGTGTGACAATGCCTTAAGTTTGAATAGTGCCTTCTCTTTATACATCTCCTGTTTTTAGACTCTCATCCGATCGTGAAACAACCGCATAAGACAAATACTGCAATCCCCATTTACCAGGTAAAAGAATGAGATGGAAAGCATCCCTCAAGCATGCGTTAGGCGTAATTAAAAGGGAAGCCAGGTTCCAGGGTCTTTCCATTTCATCAGCTAACTCTTCAGGCAATTGTTTGGGTTTTTTTTTTTTTAAGATTTTATTTATTTGACAGACAGAGATCACAAGTAAGCAGAGAGGCAGGCAGAGAGAGAGAGGAGGAAGCAGGCTCCCCACTGAGCAGAGAACCCGATGTGGGGCTCGATCCCAGGACCCTGAGATCATGACCTGAGCCGAAGGCAGAGGCTTTAACCCACTGAGCCACCCAGGCGCCCCCAGGCAACTGTTTTTTTAAGTTTATTTATTTTTAGTAATCTCTACACCCAGTGTGGGGCTCGAACTCATGACTCCAAGATCCATGCTCGTCTAACTGAGCCAGCCAGCCATGTGCCCTCCTTATGCAACTTCACCCTCTCTGATAAGGGAGATAAGTGTAATACTTTATACAACCTGCAAAGCCTCTTAGCTCCCTTGGTCTCTTCAGCAACCATGCAGGGTACGAGTGATTATCTCAGCTTTATGGCTGAGGAGACTAAGCCCAAGCCGCATGATTACCAAGAGAAAAAGCCTAACTTTACCTTAAACTTCCTGACTTTGAATACAATTTTGTTTCTTCAATACAACCAGTTACACTCCTTCCCTGGCTGTCCCCTGCCTTATTCCACTGCCAGACACAAATCATTCATTTTCCCCAGGTCCTTGAATGCATTTCTATTCATACTTCTCTGAATAGCCGTGGCGTGTTATGGACATGAGGTATAACATGGGATATGTTATATCTTCCTCCTGTTTACATCACACCGACCAATTTGCTATCATTGCCCCATTCCTTCACTTGACACAGAAGCAGTGTTTTCTCCTTCACATCCCTATTTCTCTCCTCTTAGTAGATAATACTGACTGACAAGACATCTAACTGGTCAGTATTTTGGATGCCTCATATTTCTAATGGGAATCTAGAAAAATGAACTAGGGAATTTTGCTATCAGCCGGCATAAAGAATTCTGTATCTAAGATGAGAAACTGAAAGGCTGATATAAAATAATTTATGTTTCCAAAACCAAACAGGGAAAAAAAAAAAACCCTCAGCCTTAGCAAATGGTCGAAGAAGGAGGAGTTGCTTAGATGTTAACTGGATGGTGAAAATCTGGCCATTTGGAGAATACGTTCATCACTTGGGGCATATGCTCCCATACATACATACCCAACGCTTTTATTTTTCCTTAAAGTAAAACAAACTGTTCACCAGCCATTTAAAATTTACTTTTTTCCCCTGGGCTCCCTTTTAAGAGATTCTTTTTAAAGGTACTGGATACTTGTACTTCTTCCATCTGATCTTGAACCCAGGTCTCAGTGATATGAGAATATAAGATTTGGGGTACCTACCCCCACTACACCTTTGGAAAATTACTCTGAAACATTTGGAAGGTTTGCATGGGGAGAAGGTTTGAGGGTTAGGAGCAGTTTTATTATGCATGTTCGTTTATGGGTTGTGGCCAGATATTTTCAATGTGCTATTATTCTAGTTTTATGGAGTTCTTGGACCCTGTGGATATAAACATCTGGGAATAAACGGTTGAGTGAGAGCTATATGCTATTCTGCCTGGGAAGAAATACATTTGTGTTGCATTTAAAATTTAATGAATTATTCACAAGGGAAGTAATAACTTAATAAGTATACTAACTATACACAAGCGAATTAGAGACTTTTTTGGAAAAGTTTTTTTACTGGCTGTATGCAAATGTTTATTTGCATTTTATCTTCATGTACATGATCAAATCGTACTGACTCTTGTCTTCACAAATGGCCATGTCTATCTACCACAGGAGCTTTGGTGAAGGAGACTAAGAAGCAAATGAAGGAAAGATTCTGACACTAAGTCCTTCCAGGGGCTGGGCTGAGAAAGGGAACCTGAAATTGGATTTCACAGTACTCACTTTGTGAGGGCAAAGAATCAGTAGGTCAATGATGCGTTCCTCTTTTGAAAGTCCTTTTGATCCTATTTTTTCTCAGACTCCCATACTACAATCAAAGACCTTTAAAAATTTCCTTTTAGTATTAAGTCCTTTTCTTCCTCTAGCGGTACTGTATGTTCTTCATCTCTCCCTCGCTATCTTCTTTCCTCCTTTTCCCACACTCTCTGTGAGGAGCTGACACATCTCAGCATGTAGGGATCCAAAGGACAGGTGTCCCCTGTCACCGCTGAGCCCCACATTTCCCATCAGTGTGAGTCCCAGCTACATCAGCCTGTCTCATTTCTGTGCCAATTCTGAGTTGAGTGTGGGCAGTGAGCCTTTCTCTGCAGGTGGGACAATCCCTTTGGTCACAACGTTACCAGCTTCCCGAGGACCAGTGACTTTTGTGTGTGCACTTTGCCTGGGACAGGCTTTCTAGGAGCCCGTGGGGATGGAGCTGGAAGAAGGCGTCCCCCTTCTAGTGGCTGCAACTCTAACAGGGAGCTATCATCATCTAATAGTTCCCAGGATAACAGCAGCTCAGATGCTTAGGGGAGAATTGAGACTGGGTTATATCCAGCTTCGATTTTGCTCTTTACATTAAAATTGATCCAAGTTGAACAAAGCAAGGGATGATAGAAAAGGGGGGAAAAAAAAAAACAGGAGAAAAGGGAGAGGAAGAAAAGGTTGAGAACCGTGTGCATGTTCAAACCCTAATAGGATTGGGTGCGAGCCATCAAATACCTGGTCCGCTGTGATTATAAAGTCTGCTTTCACCATCAGGAGTGGGGTTTGGCATCTGGAAGTGATTTCGTTCTGTGATTACCTTTGGGCTGCAAAGCTTGTTGGTTCTTTACTAACAAGCAAGCACAGACCCAGAGCAAGCCTTTCATGCTAACAAGCAAACAAGCCATCAGCCTGCAGATTTCAAAACCAGAGGCAGGAGGCGGATATGAAGTGGGTCAAAATTCTGTGGCTTCTCAGGGAAAAAAAAAAAAAAATTGAGAGAGAAAGTGGGGGGAAAAAAGTGCCTTTGTCCTCTTTAGCTCCTTCTCAAAACACATGGAAAAGTCAACAATTATTTCCTAGATCATATGTCCACTCATATATTTCTAAACTTTTGGAATTCAACTAATATTGCCTGAGGCAAGCAGTAAAAGACATTCAACTCTGCTCCCCTCCAGAATGTAATAGTGGTGAGCAAAGTGTCCGAGGGCCATCTCTCCTCTGAAACGCTGGGGGCCTCCCACCCCCGAGAGAGGATCTGAGACCGTCTTCTCCTTCCCTATACAGATTCCCTGAGAACTCACCCGTTCAAAACGTGGGCAAAGATTAAAGAGGTGGAATGTGAAAAAAGATCCAATTCCCTTCTCCCAGTTTATAACATTTTGTTCCCTGCCAACCTCTGCGATAACCTGCTCTAATTCTGAAATGCCTCATTTTGATGGAAGCCAACTACCAACATAAGATCTCCAAAGACTATGATTATAATTTCCAAACATTGCAAAAAACAAACAAACCCCACTGTCCATGAGTTTTTAGCACTGACCCATTTTTATGGATCCTAAGGGGAAGCAAGCCAGGCTTTAGGAGCAGAAGGTTTGAAAGAAAATACATTAAAGCAAAGTCATGGAACAATAATGATAATGATAGGCACCATATTTTCTTCAGTACTTGTAATGTGCCAGGCATAATGCTAGGTCTTTATATATGTAATTTTTAAATTTAATCTCACCCAAAACCCAGTGGCATGAATTCTGTTATTACCCCCCAGTTTATGGATGAGGAACTAGAACTTTAGGGAAGTTTCTTGCCCAAAACCACACAGCTAGTAAAAGGCAGAACCAGAATTTGAACCCAGAGATCACAGGAAAATGTTGAGAAAATATGCTGGATTTATGTTTTAGACTCACTGTCTTCAACAAACTACAATATAAGCCAACTTTCCCCAGGATCAGTATAGGATGTTTACCCATGATGCATGCATGACTTACATCGGTGTTCAACTTTTGTAGGGAGATGGCTGATGGGGGACAGTTATGTGTATGCCTCAGCTTATTCAGAGAGATGAGCCCGAGTTATGTCCAGAAGAATATGACCATTGCATCACTGCCCTGAGTTTCAAGGCTGGATTAAAACTTCCAAGGATTCCCACCTCCTGGCATTCAAGCCCTACGGATTGCCTTCTCCTTGAGCATGGGATGGACCCAGTGACTTACTTCTAATAAACAAAGTAGGGCGGAAGTGATGGGATGTCCCTGCTGAGATTAGGTTAAAAAAGACTTGCTCTCTCACCAGTTTGCTTTGAAGAAGCCCACTGCCATTTTGTGAGCTGCCCTGCGGAGAGACACACTTGGCAAGGAAGTGGTGTTTCTGGCCAACAGCCAGCAAGGACCTAGGCTTGCTAACAGCTAAGAAAATCAGCTTGGAAGTGGACCCTCCCCCGGTTGAGCCCTGAGATGACTGCCGCCTCACAAGAGACATGATGTTGGGGGCGCCCAGCTAAGCTGTGCCCAGATTCCTGACAATCGGAAATAAAGACTAACACTTTGCTGTTTCAGATCACTACATTTTGGCCATGGTGGTTTTTTCTTTGTTTGTTTTGTTTTTACACAGCATCAATAAATAATATGCTTCCTAAGGATGAAGGGAAGAGAGTATAACTTGTCCTCTATGAGTAATTGCCAGGAGAGATGACCGAGAGTGGGAGTGGGGCAAAGTATGTTTTTTCTCCGGCTGCTTCCTGTCTCTAGAACACCGGCCTAGCTGGAGCCAGCTTGTAGCGCCAGGAGCAGTCCGCTCTCCCTTTCATCATCAGTGGATGTCTCTGCTTCCTCCCACTCCGCTTATTATATTGTGATTGATTATGTTGATTGGCCCAGAGGAACGGGAAAGCGAATTTAAATTCAGTTTCTACCTCTTGATAAAAGAACCAAGACTACAGCAGAGGCATTCATTTAGCAAATAGAAGCAAAAGAGGCCGTCGTCCCGCCCTCAGGGGGCTCACCGTGGGGTGGTGGCCACAGTCCAGACCACTGTGTGCATCTACGGCATCTTCTTCATCCATTCATCCGTCAGTAGACACTTGGGCCGCATCCGTCGTTTGGTCATTGTAAATAATGCTGCAATAAACACAGGGGTGCCTGTATCCTTTTGAGTTCATGTTTTTGCATTCTTTTGGTAAATATCGATAGTGGAATTCCTGGACCCTGTGGTAATTCCGTTTTTAACTTCTTGAGGAACCTCCTGTTTTCCACAGTGGCTGCAGCAGTTTGCATTCCCACCAGCAGGGCGCGGGGGCTCCTCTTACTCCACGTCCTCGCCGACACTTGTTTCTTGTGCTTTTGAGTTTAGCCCTTCTAACTGGTGGGAGCTGAGATCTCCTTGTAGTTTTGATTTGCATTTCCCTGAGGATGAGTGATGCTGAGCCTCTTCTCAGGTGTCTGTTGGCCATCTGTGTGTCTTCTCTGGGGAAATGTCATGAAGGAATTAAATTCTTTATTCAGTTTCTCAAGGTAATATCCAAGTGGGCAGCCCATCAATGCCGAGTGGAACATCTTTAAAATCACCTCTCTCAGTCTCAGCTGCTCTCCAAATCCTCCTCACTATTAGCAGCTCTCAACTCCCCACTGAGGATACTTTTTTTTTTTTAAGATTTTATCTATTTATTTGACAGAGAAAGAGAGAGATCACATGTAGGCAGAGCAGCAGGCGGGAGGGGGGGGCGGGAAGCAGGCTCCCTGCTGAGCAGAGAGCCCGATGCAGGGCTCGATCCCAGGACCCTGAGATCATGACCTGAGCTGAAGGCAGAGGCTTTAACCCACTGAACCCCCAAGCACCCCCCTATTGAGGATACTTTTAAACCTACCTTTATACTCTGCTGTCCCTACCCACCTCCTTTCTGTTCCTTTTCAGTACTTCTCATCTCACTCAGGTGTCACACACCAACAGGCATGGGTCACACCAGCCTCGATTGTTTCTTGGTCCCACAACAGTCAAGACATTTTGTGCAGAAATCCAAATCTGGGGCTTGCCTTGAAGAAAGGTATTCCAGCAACAGTTGGCTGAGCTGCCGAGTTCAGGGCTTCACCTCCTTTGGTTTTACAGGCCCCAGCTCTCTGCTGCTCGTGCACTCTCCCTGCCCCACTGTCCCCTACAAGCGTGCCATCTTGTGACTCCTGTCCTGACGTCAGGTCGAGCTCCCCACATGGGTCCCAAGAGGGAAGGGAAAGGAGCGGGCCAAGAGGGCCAAGCAGACAGCACCAGGATGGTCTTTAGGGGGCAGAGTGGAGGCAGAGAGCACACACAGGGTAACAATGTCTGTCACTGTTGCACGTCCACTTGCAAACTTCCGTGAGGTGCTGTGAAGGAAAAATATAGATTCTTGCTCTGTTTCTGCAAACATTATGACTGTGGTAGCAAAGCCCTCGTCGGTAAGCAGCAGGCGGCCCAGCCTTCGTGGGCGGCGGCCTGGTGGCCTGGGCCGAGGCCAGAGACTGAAGGACTCTTAGGGTCTGCTGTGCCCTCGCCAACACTGTCACGGGCCCGGAGAGCTGCTCCAGGAGCCTGGAAAGAGCCATCCAAGAGTATTTGCTCTGTGGAGTGTCATGGCCCTGCTCTGTTTTAAGAAGGAAACCAGGAACGGGCTGACGGGTTTGCTCTGGCAGCGGGATGCGGAGCTTGCTGAGGAAAGAAAGACTTAGGGTATTATGATTGGGTAGAGCCCTTAAGTGCCACTTCGGAGGGAGCTTCGTTTTAAAATTCATATTCTGTAGCCAAAGGGCCTCTCCTCACACAGAAAGACTGCAGCTAATTAGTGGCTGGGCATCTTGTAAGAAATGGCTATTTACTTTATTTTTAGTAAAAGCGTCTTGGAATTTTCCTGACTACTGACTTCCTTCAGAGCCCCTGGCCGTGAGAGGATGTTAACAGGAACAAACAGGGTTGAACTTTACTCATGGCCAACCGGCCCCTTTCAGGGACCTGTTTCTTCTCTTTGGGGGAAAAAGCATGGCTTCTGGCCACCAACCTTTTGGCAGGTTTCACAAGCTCTTCCAGTCCGTCCTCCCTGGTGGCCTAGCTGCAGTGCCAAGAGCCAGATCCCAGTCATGGGCCCCTGGGTTCTACTCCAGAGACGGTGAACCTTGGAGCTTTTCCTCCTAGGGAACAGATGTCAGGAAGGGCATGGAAAGATACAGTTGCTCTGTCAGCAGGGCCTGGGCGTGTGAGAAAGTCTCTGATGTACACAGCCACTCACTGGAGGCCTTCCCTTTGTTCCTCCAGATTCATTCCCTACCCCCTTCTACCCTCTTCCAGCCTGCTTTGGACCCCAGGAAGCCCACCTGTGTGGACCACATCTACCTGCTTCCTGGCCCTCTGGTTTCCCCTTTGGTTTCACCAATGTGGAACATCAGAAGGAGACCGAGGCACGTGGGGGCTGTCATTCCCTGGCCACCATCCTGTGGAGTAGCAGCTCTTTTCAGGAGGCCCTCTTCGTACAGTTTGCTCCATTGAGATTCTGGAAGTCATGTCCTCCTCTCTTCCCTTCAGACTTGGGACAGTAATGGAGCCCCATTATAGATTAGCCCTAGAGGGTGGTCCTAATTTGAGTGCACCATCTGTTTTTCTGCAAGAACCTTGACGAAAACAGCTATCTTCCTTAACCATATCTTCAAGAACAAAGTTGCCTTTCCTCAGGAGCAGGGAGGAAATTTGCCAGGTTCGAGATCCAGCTTGCAGTGTGCAGAGACATGCCAGAGGCAAGGGATGGACCCCACTTTTCATCAGCAAAATTGAGTAGACCCGGATTCCCTTAGTCTGGCAGAACACATTTTCCTCAAACTCAGATGAGAGCCATTCTGGCACTGGACATCAAATCCTCTGACTTGCATGCAAATGCTCTTTCCATGGTCTGAGCCCTAAGGCTGGTGCTGGTCCCTGTGGGTGAAGAGGGTTTAGACATACCCCAGCAAGGAGCTAAAGTCACATGTCCTTACTGAGTCTTCTCCCTGCTCTTCTGTCTTCATTAAGCAGGAGTGCACATGTACATTTGTGTAGCAATTTTCCTCCTACAGGAATCTCAGCTGGGCTCCCATGTGCTCCCCAATAAATCTCCAAAAAGCAAATGTCACCTGTATGTAGCCTTCCTCCAGAACTTTCCTCTCTGCAATGGAGAGAAAAGTTAGAAGGTGAAAGAGGGTAAAGTCCCAGACTTACACAAAGCCCTTTCATCCTCCATGCTCTTCAACGGCTTCCTGTCACTTGTTAGTCTCTGGCAGGTTATGAGGCAATAGCAAAATGTATGGATTCTCTAAGAACTCACCTGTGTGTTTAACCCATGTTTAAATGTAGGTTTGTTTCAGGCCTGAAGGATTTGGGCTCACTGAAGAGTCTTTGATTTCAAGGGAGAAGGCTCTGGAGGTTAATAGGAGTTGACAAAACCACACTTAGCAGAAAGGATTTGCTTTGGCATTACATGCCCTTGTCTTGCTTAAAGGAGCAGATTTTTATATAATGTCCTTCTCCTCTGATAATCAGTAGGCATTGTCCTTGTGAGGCTGTGACACATGGTGACTTACGTTAGTTCCCTCCAAGGTTTAAAACGCCCTTCCCTTTTTCTCTCCCGTTATACAACAGTTCTTAGAGAGAAGCACAGACACACAGACACACGCAGGGACAGAGACTACACAGCCTTTTCAAGGTATTTGTATTTCTCGTCTGTATAGGAAATCCTTGTCTTCTTGGTTCAACAAAGAGAACTTTAAGGTATTTCAAAGAATCATATACAGAGGTCCTGAGGTGAGGTTGGAAGTTCAAAGGGCAAAATGAGTAGAAATAGATGAGTTTAAAAATGCAGGTTTTGCAAACTCTTCCAGAAAATAGGAGAGGAAAGAAAGACTCTTCAACTAATTTTGTGAGGCCAGTATTATCCTGATACCCAAACTAGACATGGATATTGTAAGAACACTACTGAACAAAATCCTCATAAATATATATGTCAAATCCTCAAAAAATATTATTAAATGGAATCCAGTAATACATAAAAGTGATCATATATCAGGGCCATCGATAAAATAAGTTTCGTTACAGGTGGGACACCTGGGTGGTCAGTTAAGTGTCAGTTAAGTGTCTGCCTTCGGCTCAGGTCATGATCCCAAGGTCCTGGGATGGAGCCCTAGGTAGGGCTCCCTGCTTAGCGGGGAGTCTGCTTCTCCCTCTGCCTGCTGCTCTCCCTGCTTGGGCACTCTTTCCCTCTCTAACAAATAAAATCTTTAAAAAAAGATTCATCACAGGTATGCAAAATTGGTTTCACATTTAAAAATCAATCACCACATTTACCACATCAACAACATCAAAAAGAAAAATCATGGGGCCCCTGGGTGGCTCAGTCAGTTAAACATCTGACTCTTGATTTCAGCTCAAGTCGTGATCTCAGGGCTGTGAGATAAAGCCTCACGTCAGGCTTCACACTGACGTGTGATTCTCTCTCTCCCTCTCCCTCTGACTTGCCTGCCTCCCTCTCTAATTAAAAAAAGAAAAAGAAAAATCATACCATAATCTGAAAAGATGCAGGAAAAATTTTTTTATAAAGTCCAAAATTCATTCATAATAGAAACTTTAAATAAACTCGCAATAGAAGGACATATCCAAACCTGAAAAAGGCCATCTACAGAAGCATACCATTAACATCATACTTGGGTGTCTGAGTGGCTCACTTGGTTAGGCATCTGCCTTCAGCTCAGGTCATGATCTCAGGGTCCTGGGATCAAGTCCCACATCAGGCTCCCTTCCACGGAGAATCTGCTTCTCTCTCTGCCCTGTCTCCCCACCCCACCCCCATTCTCTCAATCTCTCTTGCTCTCTGACTCTCTCTCTCAAATAAATAAATAAAATCTTTAAAAAATTTAAAATCATACTTAATAGTGAAATAATGAATGTTTTATCACTAAAGTTGGGAATAGGGCAGGGTTGTCTACACTTGCCACTTCTAGCTAAAGTTATATTGGCCATCTTAGCCACTGCAGTAAGACAATAAAATTAAAGAAGAGTCATATATTTTGGGTTTTTTTTTCTTTAAGTAATCTGTACACTCATGTATGGGGCTTAAACTCATGATCCCAAGATCAAGTCGCCTGCTTTCCAGACTGAGCCAGGCATGTGCCCCAGTTTTTCTTTTTTCCCTTTTTTAAAGTAATCTCTACACCCAACATGGGGCTTGAACTCATGACTCCTAGATCAAGTGGCACATGTCCTACTAATTGAACCAGCCAGGCACCCCTTAGAGTCATATAACTTGGAAAGGAAGAAGTCAAACTGTCTTGTTTAGTAGAAGCCATGATCATCTACATGGAAAATCCCAAGCAACTACAGCAATTACTGAACTGCTATGTGAGTTTAGCAAAGTCAAAGGATACAAAGTCAAAATAAAGGGGCGCCTGGGTGGCTCAGTGGGTTAAAGCCTCTGCTTTCGGCTCAGGTCATGATCCCAGGGTCCTAGGATCAAGCCCCACATCGGGCTCTCTGCTCCGCGGAGAGCCTGCTTCTTCCTCTCTCTCCCTGCCTGCCTCTCTTGCCTACTTATAATCTCTGTCTGTCAAATAAATAAATAAAATCTTTTTAAAAAAGTCAAAATAAAAAATGGATTATATTTCTTTTTTTTTTAATTTATTTATTTGTCAGAGAGAGAGGGAGAGTGAGAGAGTGAGCACAGGCAGACAGAGTGGCAGGCAGAGGCAGAGGGAGAAGCAGGCTCCCTGCTGAGCAAGGAGCCCGATGTGGGACTCCATCCCAGGATGCTGGGATCATGACCTGAGCCGAAGGCAGCCGCTTAACCAACTGAGCTACCCAGGCGTCCCGGATTATATTTCTATGTACTATCAGTGAACAACTGGAATTTGATATAAAAATATCATTTATAATAGTATCAAAATGAAGTTCTCAAAGATTAATAAACTATATGCATAACCTGTAAGCTATATATTGCTGAAAAAAAAAACAGAGAAGACCTAAATAGAGTTATACACTGTATTTATGAATTGGAAGCCTCAATATTGTTGAGATATCAGTTCTTCCCCAGATTGATCAATAGTTTCAACAAATCCCAATAAAAATCCCAGAGGCTGTTCTTTTTTAGGAATTGAAAAGCAGATCCTAAAATTTATATGGAATGCAAAGCTTCTAGGTCTCCAAAACAGTTCTGAAAAGGAGTACAAAGATGTGGGATCCATTAATACCTGATTTCAACATTTAATGAAAGTTACAATAATAAAGACAGTATGCTATTCATGTAAGAATAGACATACACATCAATAGAGAGCTCTGAAATAGATCCACATATATGTGGTCAACTGATTTTTGAAAAGGTACTAAGATAATTGAAGGAAAGAAAGTATCGATATTGTAAAAAGTGGTGCTTCTTAAAAGAACAATTGGAATAATTAGATATCCATGTGCAGGAAAAAGAAAAGAACCTCAACCCTTACCTTGCCTTGTACACAAAAACTAATTTGAAGTGGATCATAGCCCCGAACTTAAGAGCGAAAACTCTAAACGACTTCATCAAAATTTAACAACTCCCCATTAAAAGACACTATTGGGTGACTGGGTGGCTCAGTGGGTTAAGCTGCTGCCTTTGGCTCAGGTCATGATCTCAGGGTCCTGGGATCGAGTCCCGCATCAGGCTCTCTGCTCAGGCAGGGAGCCTGCTTCCCCCTCTCTCTCTGCCTGCCTCTCTGCCTACTTGTGATCTCTGTCTGTCAAATAAATAAATAAAATCTTTTTTTAAAAAATGACACTATCAAGGGAAAGAAAAGGAAAACCGTAAACTAGGAGAAAATGTTTTCAAAACATAAGTCTGATGAAGGACTTGTATCCTAAAT
This sequence comes from Mellivora capensis, assembly GCA_004024625.1. NCBI lineage: Eukaryota > Metazoa > Chordata > Mammalia > Carnivora > Mustelidae > Mellivora > Mellivora capensis. The sequence continues at coordinate 53,662 of PISX010009797.1, read as the reverse complement.
ATAAGAGCACTTGTAAGTCAACAATAAAAAGGCAAACCGTCCAAAAAAATGCAAAAGATTTTAAAATACATTTCACCAAAAGAAAACATGAATGCAAATAAGTCTTTGAAAAAGTACTGAACATCATTAGTGTTTAGGGATGTGCAAATTAAAATTACAATAAGACTGACAATAGCAACCGTATACAAGAATGTGGTACAAATAGAAATCCTGTCCATTGCTGGTGTGAACACAGAAGGGTTTAACCACTTAAAAAACAGTTCAGTAGCTTTTTGTACAGTTAACATCCACTCACCATACAACCCAGCAAAACCCTTCCTGGGTATTTTCCTATAAATACCTGCAGGCACACATTCATAACAGCTTTTATTCATAAAACCACAAATCAAATGTTCATCACCTGGTGAGTAGGTAAACAAGCTTTGGTATATCTACAAATGTGAATTCTATCCACAATGGTATTCTACTGAGCAATAAAAAGGAATGAACTCTTGATATTTACAACACCATAGACGAATTCTAAAAGCATTGTGCTAAGTCGAACAAGACAGACACAAAAGATTACATACTGTATGAGTCCATTCATATGATAGTCTAGAAAAGGCAATACTGTGTACTTGCCAGGGATTAGTGGGTGAAGAGGAAGAGATTCACTGCAAAAGAACAGGAGGACAACTTTCTGGGGTGATAGTAATATTCTGCATCTTGCATGATAGTGGCTATGGAAATGTACACATTGATCAAAACTCATCCAACTCCATATTTTAAAGGGGTAAATTTTATTATATATAAATTACTCCTCAATAGACCTAACTTTAAAAAAAAATAGTAAAGTAAAGATTTCTGGTTGTTACTCACCTAAAATCTAGTCAAACTGGCTTGTCTTACAAGTTAATGAAAACACAACCCCCAGTTCCTTTTACTTACTTCAGCCCTGGGTTGGGAATCCAGTGAAATATTTCTTTTTAGATCTTGTCTGCTTTCTTCTTCTACTTCCCTCTCCACCTCTGGTCTAAACTGTAGCCTATGCCTCTTTCAAAAAGGAAAAGGAATGATGGTAGAGTTCTCACTCATTTAGCAAAGCAGGACAATGTCCTGTTAAATGGCTAAGAGACCCCACCCACCCCCATGTCCCATCTCTATTAGAGAAATGAAGGCTTAGGTTTTTACTGGTACATGTTATTGTATCAGTTCAAAGCCATAGAATGATGACTCTTTTAAAGAGTGAAAGATAAGATAAAATAAAATAAAATAAAATAAAATAAAATAAGGTAAAACAAAATAGTGAAAGAGCATAATTTCACAGAGTGGGCAAACTGGCATAGAGAAAAGAAAAGGAGCTTTGGAGAATTCCCATTTTGGGTCTGTCACTTACTGATGTTACCTTTGAGCAATACTTTAAACATCCTGAGCCTTGTTTTTCTTTTCTATAAAACAGGGAACTAATACTTGCCTTGACAGGGGGCTTAAAGATTAAATGAGACCCATGTTAATATGTCAAGAATCTCATACATAGAATCTCTCAACCAACAGTTATTTTTGTTGTTGTTATTGTCATCATCATGATTAATGATTTAATCAGCCTTGAAAAAAGAATGTCCTAAGAATTCAAATGAAACATATGGTCAGGCAAGGAAGGGGTGGAACTGGAGTTGAGATGGCTCTTTCATTTTATTTACAACCAAGCCCTGTTCTATGAAAAATTCAAGGTAAATTATAAAACATGTACAAATAAAAACATTAGTAATATATAATTTAGGGGCACCTGGGTGGCTCAGTCATTAAGCGTCTGCCTTTGGCTCAGATCATGATCCCAGTGTCCTGGGATCAAGCCCTACATCAGGCTCCCTGCTCAGCAGGAAGCCCACTTTCCCTCTCCTAGTCCCCCTGCTTGTGTTCCCTCCCTCTCTTGCTGTGTCTCTCTCTGTCAAATAAATAAAATCTTTAAATACATATATGTACACACACACACATACACATATGTATAATTTAAGGGGACTATGACAAGGAAATTAGAAAAAATAGTAATATTAATATGTATGGCTGAAGATCTTATTATTTGCTATGGATGAGTCACAAATTTGTCATTGACCTGTTTTCATAATTCGGTGTAAAGAGAAAGATAACACTGAGCTTCAAGATTCACACTTCCCACCAGCTACCAATAAGCTAGGTCATGAGGGGAAGTACTTATTTTCCTTACACCCAACAGAAGTCATAGAGAGGAAGCATAGCCATGGACGGGAGGGTTTCTCAACCACAGGCCCTTCCCCCAATAAATTCAAAAGTGAGTCTTTTATAAAATCCTTCAGTGTAGGCCAAAGTACTCATCCACATTTCTACAAAAAGCATGAGATCATATGGTCTAGGATAATGCTAAGGTAAATTTTAAAAATATTTAGAGGATTGTCTGCCTGTCTTTTTAGCCCGCTCCTATAAATACATCTTGAAACTTTTGATAACAGTTGCAGAGCAGGGAGTTCAAAATTGTAATGTCTGGCAAGAATCTGAAGGGTGAATATTTTGAATGGCTAATTAAAGGAAAAGACAGTCACTGGCTAAGAGTAGATTTAAGATCCTTTGAAAATTAAGGAGTCTAACCAAAACCCACCTCTGCATGGCAGTGGGAATAGAAACAAACTATGAGCAAGGTCGGAAATACTCCTAAGAAACAGTCCTGGGGCCTGCTCTGACACACGGAGGAACAGGCAATTGAGATCCAAAGTTCTAAGCTATAGCATAAGGCCATAATGATTTTAGCCTGGAAATTTTTCAAAGCAGATGTTAGCAATCACCGACCATGGGTACTGAAAAAAATCTCAATAAAATACACATAGCATTTCTAATTTTAAGCACTGTAGGTTCTGGTCAAACACTTCAAGATGAATTAGTTGCAAATCATATTCTCAGATAGTGAAATGATTTGACCAGTGGTACAGAATTGTTGGATATAAGCCACACGAAACACAGAGCACATCTGCCAAGGATTGTGAATTTGGTTCAGAGGAGTTGATCTTTCTTTCTGGTAACATTTAGATAACAGGGTCCACAGAATTTTTTTAAGACCACTTCTAATATAGGCTAGAAAAATCCTGGAAGGAGCTGGTCTGAGTCATCTTGAAAACAGCTCAGTCTCAGAGGGCTGCCTGGAGGGCTAAGAAGACCCCACCAGAGACGCAGACTGGGAAACTGGGAGCTGAAAAGGAAGTTATCAGGAAACTTCAGCCAGAGGAGACAGCACCCAAGTCAACATGTCCAGTGTTGATTGGTCTCCAATGGGTCAAGAAACTCTGTGCGAGAGAAACAATTAGCATTTGGAATCTACCACTCCCAGAAGGTACTAGTGCTGCATCACAAGTGTACCAGTTGAATGATGCTGTTGAACACTGCTCTGATCCTCCTTTTAGGACCAAGACAGTCATTCCCCAGCTCACAGTCGAGTCCTCTCCCCGGAATTGCTCTTGGAAGAAGATGCTGTCCTCTCCCTGGAGGCAGCCTGAAGCCAACTTCCTTTACAAGCAGTGCCTGGACCCTGTGGCATACCTGAAGACCATCCCAGCTTCAGAGCTCCCTGTGGCATTGCTGAGACCTCTGGGGCCACCACAGTGCAGTTTACCTGCTCCCTCTGCACATGGGCCCAAAATGTGACATAGAATCATGAAGGGTCTCTTGACCCCCTCAAGGTGAACTAAAGGTTCGGAACTTCTGTCCCACGTAGTGGAAGGATGACTAAGTCCCCTGATACAATGGCCCCTACTAGTTCTACCAACAAGTGGGGATTATTGGCAGAGTAGAAATAATGGAAACATTCAGAGAAGATGAATATTTTGAATGGCTAATTAAATTCATATATGTATATATTAATTTTATCTCAATGATATGTTATATATCATACATATCATGTATATGTATAACTAATTAAGATAACATAACAAAATTAAATTATGTGCAATTCAGTGACAGGTGGTCATGATATTGTGCAAGCATAACCTCTATTTGGTACAAAAATTTTTCATTTTTTTTTTCAGAGTCCATAGTCTCTCATGATTCATCTCCCCTCCAATTTCCCTCAACTCCCTTCTCCTCTCCATCTCCCCATGTCCTCCATGTTATTTGTTATGCTAACCTGAGGGTTTTGAAGGGGTGAGGGGTGGGAGGTTGGGGGAGCCAGGTGGTTGGTAATATGGAGGGCACACATTGCATGGAGCACTGGGTGTGGTGTAAAACTATGAATTCTGTTACGCTGAAAAGAAATGAAATAAAAAAAATTTTTTTTCATTATGCCAAAAATAAATTCTGTATCCATTAAGCAGTCATTCCCTATTCCTTCTTTCTCAGCCCTTGGCAACTACTAGTTTGCTCTCTGTCTTTATAGATATACCTATTCTGGATATTTCCTATAAGGGGAATCATACAATATGTGACCTTATGTGTCTAGCTTTTTTCACATGGCATAATGTTTTTGAGGTTCATCTATGCTGTATCATGTATCAGTATTTTATTCCTTTTTTTGTCTGAATAATATTCCATTGTATGGATATACCACATTTGTTTATCCATTTGTCAGTTGATGCATGTTTGGGTTTCCACCTTTTGGCTACTGTGAATAGTAAAGCTATAAATGTTTATGTCCAGGATTTGTTTGAATACCTGTTTTAATTCCTTTGGGGTATAGATCTAGGAGTGGAATTGCTAGATTGTTTACTAATGCTATACTTATCTTTCTGAGGAATCACTAACCTGTTTTTTTCACAGTTGCTGAACCATTTTACATCCTACCAGCAATGAACAAGTTTTCTAGTTTCTCCATGTCTCCACCAATTCTTGTTATTTTCTATTTTTATTATGGCCAAAACTTGTGGGTATGAGGTAGTGTTTCCTTGGGTTTTGATGCGAATTTTCCTAATAACAAGTGATATGATGGCAACAGGAAGAATGTAATACGTTCTAACACTGAAATTATAAACTGTCTCGAGCTAGTAGCTGGTAGAGGTTGGATATTCTTGTATTTTCCTCAGAAGTTTAAGATACTCTGCGATGAGCCTGTGAGTTTGCTGTAGTGTTCAGGGAACCCCAGGACACAGTTTGGGAACCTAGAGTTGTGGAAAATTGATTTTAAAGCACAAAGCAAAAGAGACATAGTATCACTACAGGAAACTCTAGAAGGGAAGGCCACTTAAGAATGCCGAGGGGGAAAAAAAAAAAAGAATGCCGAGGAAGCATCTGACAGACTCAGTTGGAGGAACGTGTGACTCTTGATCTTGGGGTCATGAGTTGGAACCCAACATTAGGTGTAGAGATTACTAAAAACATAAGTAACCTAAAAAAAGAAAAAAAAAAAGAATGTTGAGAACTCTGCAAAATGCTAATAAGCCCAGACTTAAAAATAGTATGCATTGATGATGGAAATGTCAGGGTTGGGGGGGTGGCATGGCACAGGGAAGGAGACATAATGTTAAATATGAACATAGGAAGGTAGCACAGATATGTAATGGCAGGGCTGGAAAAGCTGATGACCCAAGTGAGGCAAATCTGGCAAAAAGCACTAAAGAGAGCTAAAAGGGAATTTAAATTTTAAAATAAGGAAATTGTTTTTAGAGTAAGAAAGATCAAGGCAGGAGCAGGCCAAATATTCTGGCTGTTGTCATAATGCAATGTCATTCTTAGGATTTAATAGATCAGAGAGAAATATGAGCTTCTGATTGCTTCTCTCTCAGCAAGGTAAATAACATTCAGACTGAAAAGATTCAACTTACAGTAGTAGGTAAGCATGTGCCAGTCAGAAGAGCCTGGATATGATGCAGTAACAAACAACTCTAAAACAAAACAAAACAAACAAACAAACAAAAAAAACAGTGGCTTAAATAACAAAAGGTTTGGTTCTCACTCATGTAAAGTTCTTTACAGGTTCAATCAAATTTACAGGCAGCTGTCCTTCATATACTGGCTCAACATTCCAGGTTACTTTGGTCTGGTGGCACTGTGACATTGACACCTATTTCCATGCAAGGGATGAAGGGCATGGAGAATTTCATACATTCTTAAATGTTTCCCTACAGAAGTGATAAACTTCACTTCCTTTCACATTTCACTGGGCAAAGGAAGTTAGAGTCACTTGCATGTAGGGAGTGAAAGGGGCAGCCATCCTGAGCCCACTGAAGGAGAGGGCTTGGAAACAGCTGTGAGCAGCAGTCACGCCCAGCATAAGCTAGCCTTGCCTCCTTTCTCCATTTTGCTACACATTTTGCTGCATTTACCAGCGCTTGGAATACTTTTGCAGGTCATATACAGAAAGAGGTACAGGAAACAAAGGGCTCTAATTCACCCCTTCATTTTGAGTGGCAGAAACTATTCTGGAGCCTCTGTGGTTTGATGACTCCTCCACTCAGTCCTCCCTAGTCATCTGGCCGAGGTGGGTAGAAAGAAGGATGCCCCCTAGAGCACGCCAGGGTGAAGGCCGAAGGACTCCAGGCCAGGAAATAGATTCTGGGAGCTTAAAAAGCAGAACACATGGCCAGCAACAGACAGCAGCTTCTTGCAAACAGACGAGATTATTTACTGTTGTCTGCTTCCTGGGGGTTTAAGAGTGTCACACCTGGAACTAAGCAATGGAAACTGCTATGTTGCTAGGTTTCCCAGTAGCCGCTTGTTGGAGAAGCAGAAAAGCCGAGAATTTCTGGGCAGACTCTTTAGAGTTATCATAAGCACTAATGACCCTTTAACTACTGGAAGATCCTTTTATAACTAGGAACAGTGAAGAATATTTGAAACTCTGCACATCTCTCTCTGATGCTTCATCCACTCCCTGGATTTTGAGACTAGTGTCTCAAAAGCTTTGCATAGTCCCCACTGCATCTGACTTCACACCCTGCAGGAGGCTGGACCCGGGAGTGCACTAGACTTTGAATGAGGCTATAGATCAAGTGAGGAGAGGTCTTGGGTGTCCCTTTAGCAGTAACCCTGAAAGCCATTGCATATCCTCTAGGTATCCTAGAACGGGTCTTGGGAAGCGTTTGAGTTCATAGTAAGTCACTATCAACACTTTAATTTCTGGCATAAATCTTGATCTATATCACTGCTGTTCTAGCAACAGCAGCAGTTCTGCTCTGAGTAAAAAATCCCAACTGAACTGGAATGCTCTTGCCTTACATGGAGATGATCCCGATGTTAAGAAAGATGCAATTAGCGAGAGACATTGTTTCCACTGTTCTCTACGCTATCCTTCATGCACACCCCATCAATTAGCAGACCGGATGGATCCAAGACTGGCTATAGTGCTGAGAAAATTCAGAACTGAATTATAATTTCAGATCAAGGTGGAAAGTAAGCCTCCTGAGCTGACTCGGCCAGTGAACGTCCACCCAGTGGTCCCCTGATTCTTTGGCAGTTTCAGAGCGGTTCTTATGTTGTCAGTGCCGTGGAGGTTTTGGTGCACACATTTCTTGGATGTGATACAAGAAAAGAGCCTGGGATTATTTTTATAAGCATTGGTTCCATAAATTAGAACAGATAATCCTCCCTGGTGCCACTGTACAACTTATTCAGAGGAGACGTCAAAGAATCCTTTGGAAAAATTGGGGAAAAAATCCTTTGGAAAAGTTGGGAGAGAATTCTAGAATAAATGGTTGAACTGCACTGAATTGTATCAGAAGATGTGTATGAGCAAGAATGGAAAGAAGGAGTAATATATTTCAGAAAATGCCTGAGACTGCAGGCCTCTGCTGCGCTCTAAGACTCAATTAAGGAGGGCGCCTGGGTTGCTCAGATGGTTAAGCCTCTGCCTTCGGGAGCGGGGATATGATCCTGGGGTCCTGAGATGGAGTCCCACATCAGACTCCCAGCTCAGTGAGGAGCCTGCTTCTCCCTCTGCCTCTCTCTCTCTCCCCGTCCCTCATGAATAAATTTTTTTTAAAAAATCAAGTAAGCCAATTTCTCAATTGGAAGATCTTTATATTAAATTCATGCAGATTTCAGGCAGAACTCTAGAGGGCAGCAAAGACATGATTTCCCTGTTGAAGGAGGTTCTTTTAAGGAATGCAGGGTACCAACTTTTTTATATAATGGTGCCAAATTTTTTTTTTGGCTGAGATCTGTGTTAAAATAGAATCTAGTGATTAAGAAATGCAGTTTCAGGGGCGCCTGGGTGGCTCAGTGGGTTAAGCCGCTGCCTTCGGTTCAGGTCATGATCTCAGGGTCCTGGGATCAAGCCCCACATCGGGCTCTCTGCTCACCAGGGAGCCTGCTTCACTCTCTCTCTCTGCCTGCCTCTCTGTCTACTGTGATCTCTCTCTGTCAAATAAATAAAGAAAAAAAAAAAAAGAAATGCAGTTTCAGGGCTTAGAAGTCTTGTAGTGTTGTCAAGTCAGTTCAGTCCTCTCATTTAAGTAAAAGGAATGGCCCTAAGGGATTAGTGATCTTACTAAGACCATCTGGTTAGATAGTGGCCGTTAAAACCTCACCTAACTCCCTTACACTCACACACAGATAGAGACTCTTTCTCACATTTAATCGAGGTTCTAGAAATTCTTTCTATCCTGAAATTATTTGGGCGTTACGAAGGATTGAGTTCACACACTTAACTCATGTCCTATGGGGGGGGAAAGGAATGATTGACATTCTTAAGTCCGAAGCCGGTGGTTTTTAAGTGCTGTAATTAAACTGGGACAGAGAGAATTTTCCAGAGTCAGATCGATTTAAATTTCCTCAGCCAATACTTCCAGGCTTTGGACTCTAGGTGGCAACATAGGACCTTTGGTTTGCTTTCTGGGAGCGGCAGCAATCTGGACAAATCTTTCAGGAGGAAACCAGTTTGTTGCGGTTCTTCTTGACCCCAGTGGACTAACAGTCCTTTCTCTTAGCTAAGCTAATGATTAGAACCTGGGTGCTCACTTCTTAGACGTTGTAATTATTTTTACTACAGTCCTCTGACAACAACTGTTTTTTGACAGCTCATATACTTTTATGTCATGTGTTTGGCAGGGTCATGTCTAGAGAGAAGAGCATTTTTATTGATTTTTAAACTTCATAGCGTTTATGCAGCTGCTGCCCCTCTTCTTCAGGGAGCCACCCCTGCCTCCCCCCAACTCTCCCCAGCCCACACACGGTGTACAATTCTCCCTACCCCTAACTTTACCCTTATGCCACTCCCCCCCCCCAACCAATATTCTAATTCAGTGAAATCAGCTTTAAATGGGGATAAAGGACCACCTGAAAGAAAAAAAAAGGATTCAGAAGATGTTCTGGTACGTTGGGAAGGGAAAGAATGACACCTCATGCTTTTGTTTTCTGTATCTCTCTGCCATAGTATCTCTAGGGCAGGGTTTCTCAAGAAATGGTCTAAAAACTACGGGGAATATTTGTGAAAATGCAGGATTCCTGAGCCACACTTGAGACCTACAGGGGCACAGTCTCTGGGGTTGGGTAGAATCTCTCTGTTAAGCTCCTAAAAAGACTATGAGGTAAACCACAGCTGGAAAGAAGCTGCTTGCTTGCTTGCTTGCTTGCTTGCTTTCTTCCTTTCTTTCTTTTTTATGGATCAGCTGCTGGTGCCATTTCCATCTCCCTCCCAGAGTCTGGTTTCCTGGCCCAGTGTCTGATTTCCATCGCTGAACTCAGAGCCCTAAAGCTCATGAAGAAAGACAACCACCCATTTCCCAGTGCCTGCTTGTTCCTCTTTTCCCCCTAATTTTGACCTGTCCCCAGAACCCCTAAAGACACATGACTGGAAAGGTGATATGGAATGGAAAGAACCTGAACTTTGGAGTCGCAGAGAAACCACAATCAAATCTTGTCAAGTAATTTAGCCCACAAGGGCTTCAGTTTCATCAAATAACTACAATCACACTATTAAGAGATAGTCTATTATTATTATTATATCTCTTCTTCCCCTACTTAAAAATTTTAAAACATGATTTTAAATTATATGATATATGAGTATATTTTCTTCAACCGGGGACTTGAACTCATGACTCCGAGATCAAGACCTGATCTGAGATCAAGAAAGATGTTTAACTGAGCCACCCAGGCATCCCTACAAATATGTTCTTATTACAGAAACTCAAATGATACAGATGAAATGTGCTTTGACGATGTGATGTCACATTTTAGGAATTTTTCCATATTAGTGCATTTAAATCCATTTCATTCTTTTGAACTGCTGTAGAACACAGTCTTTTCTGCAAGACTACAAGATTCTCAATAAATTGTACATACAGTTTTACACCCTGTTTTTTCATTTCACATATGTGAATATTTTCCTGTCTCATTATACATTCTTCAGAAAATGTGATTTTAATTATGTCATCATTTTCCAGCATACAAATATACTAAAATTGGTTTAATAATTGATTTAATAATTATCTGACTGCTGGATATTTAGGTTGCGCTCAATTTTTGATTATTGTTCCTATTAAGTAATTAACACCTCCTTACACTCCCCATTCCCATGGCTCTCTTACCTAGGGAATATATATATATATATATATATATATTATAACCAAGTAATTAAGGTCCTTGAAAAGTGGATGATGGGGTCGAGGTCTATTTGTAGTTTCTGCATTTACCTTAAGCACAAATTCCTCTATGAGCAAGTATGGGTGTTGCATTCTTACTTCTTAAACTTCCATTGAAACTCCACTCCTCTCAGCCAAATAACTGAAGCAAAATGAAAGTATCTTTCCAGAACTGTTTACTTTGAGCAGGTGAGCATTTTCACAATTAGAAGGGAAGTTTGCAATCAGTTTCTTTAATGGAAAAGGCACTCTTATAGAATTAATCCATGCATGGCTCAGAGGAAGTTAGACTCTCTGAAATTGATTGGATTAAAGCGCCCCTTAAAATCAGAGATACTTGGGCACTCATGTGCTCTGCTGGGTGATTGACAGAGGTCTCCAAGCCATCGTCCTTCATGGGAGGTACTTGGTGTAGAGTCGTGATTTCCGAGCCTGCTGCTGGATTGGGATCAATTAAACCCATAAATAGAAATGAGCTGCCATTATTATCCCTAAAATGATACCCAGCGTGTTCACCTGGCCCACTCCTGCGTCATGCAGGAGTTACAAACAGACTTGCTGCACCTGACGGGGCACAGCTAAATGCAAATGCCAGGAGTAACCGCCATGGGAAGGATGGGTTTTAAGTGACACATGAATTTGACCATCTCTCTTGCCCCTCTAAGAATACAAGGGGAGCAGAAGACATAGCTTCTATCCTTGAGGACATGTTAATCAAATACTACTACACTACCAGCAATGTTTAAAGCACTAAACTTGAAGGCTTTACAGGCAAAGTAAAATGCAACCGTGACTCATGGCAGTTGCAGATTTAAAACGTCTTTGAAAAGGAAATGAATAGCATCACTCCACAAAAATAATGTGGATATTCCAAGGCTTCAGTGTTTCTCCTAGAATGTCAATGCCCTTTGACTCAGAAAAACTTGGGTAATTTGGGGTTCTATTTAGGCACTACAGTTTTCATTATTTAACATCTGCTATCTTTGAGAGTGTGATTAAAAGGATGGTTCCATACCTGAGAGGAAGCTCATCTCTCTCTCCTCCTTTGTATCTCTCTCTCTCTCTCCCTTCCCCCCTACCCCTTGCCAGACTCATCCGGTCCAAGTAGTGAGAAAATTAGGACTCTGGACTTACACAGCACCGTCCGTCATTTGTGGCATCTGTGATTTCTTAACACCTTCCATGATGCTGGGAACGGGAATTGCTGTCTCCATCTTACTGAGAGAAAGTGAGGCAGGAAAAGGTGAGCAGCCTCCTGGCCACCCAGCAAGGCTGCAGCACAGGATTAAGACACAGGACTTTTGAACTCCAGAGTATTCCTCCTTCCTCTTTACCACTCCTTTACATTTTGGACCAAATGTTTGCATGCTTGATCTCTGGTTAAAATCACTTCTTTTACTTGGCCCTTTGGCCATCTCCTGGGTGGAACTTTGTTTTCAGGCATTCAGTTCTAACTCCGAAGGGCAGTAAGACACTGGGTCTTCAGGGAATTTGCGCGGGGGGAGCCCAAGGGTGAAAGGTCATCCCCTCACCACCCCTGTTCTTCCTTTGGCGAGTTGTCAAGCAGCCTCTCAACCATTGATCAATCAACCCTGACCACAGCCTTCCGTGCAGCTATCACGGATTCTGTCACACGGGCATCTTCCTTCCCAGCCCAGCCGGCCTCTCCCATCACCTCCTCGTCTTCTCCACCATTCTCTGCCTATCTTATCTTTCTCCTTTCAACATCTTGGTCCTCGCAGCTGTATTGACTCTAACCTCAGGAATTAGTCACCACACTCTGCTGACTGGGAGAGGTTTCTGTGAATCTGCACTCGGCACCTCATTAGAGCGATCAATTCACCTATAAATGCGGGGGTTTGTGCATAGGAGAGAAATAGTGGATGAATCAATAGCTAAAGACTAGAGGCTTCGTTAGAGGAAAGGTGGAGCTCATCGTTTCAACCAATTAATGTTTATAAGTGAAGAAACTTAAAAAGAGGTTAAGTGACTCTGGGGTTATACAGTTACCAACACAAAATACTATTAACCAGATCTTCTGACCCCCAAACTGCTTTTTTCCCCTGTGAAACCATCCAGCTTCTACTTATTATAATTCTTATTTTTTATTTGTCCGATTCCATTCATTTTTGTTATTTCAGAGATAATGCTCTATTTTTCATTTAATTAAGAATTTGCATATTATCTCTCAACTTTATTCATTATTGATAATAATGTGTCACATCCCACGCAGTATTTTAAAAACTTAAAATTTTTTCCTAAAAATTAAAGTCATATATGCTTAAGGTATAAAACTTGGGAAGTAATGGAATCTATAAAGAAAAAAATAATGATGACCCAATTCGCCAGTCAGACATAATCATTCTTAATGTTTTAGTATAATTCCTTCTAGTTTTCATATACTTTTTACATTGTTGAAATCATGCTATTTATAGAGTTTTATATTCTAGAGCGTTTGTTTGGCTACTTAACATATCATGAGGCTTTACTGGGTCATGACAAATTCTTTGTACCCATGATATAAATAGCTGTGTATTATAATCCATCGTCTGATGGTAACACTGTCCTCCTAACCTGCCCCTAACTCTGGGTACTTAGGTCACTTACAACTTTCCATTTCTTAAGACAATGCTGCAATAATACTTATGCATACATATTTCTATTTATTTCTGATCTTTTCTTGGAAAAAAATCCTGGGAGTAAATGAGGCAAAAGCTGTTCATCTTTTTAAAGTTTTGATACATTTTACTAGTAAAAACTGCTGGGTAGGCAGTGCCAACTGACACACCTACCAATAGGCTTTATAGTAACCTTGCAAGTAGTTTTTCAAAAATAGTATCTCATTTTTGTCACTGATTCAGGTTTGACTGGCTCATGGTTTAAAACGGGTGCTGCCAAATGCCAGTACCAAACCAGATTCACAGGCCCCTCTGTGAAACTGTGTCCTCTGCTTGTTAGTGCTCCATGTGGGGTAGCCCTGTCCCCACGGGGACACTGTGAAGGGAAGGTGGCCGCTCTTTTTCATCTGCTTTCTGACTATGCGTATTTTACTGTGTTAAATGTATTTGAAAGCCACAGACTGTGGGTCCAGGGCTAGAAACCAGAGGCACAAGAGTTTCTAGCCTCAAGTTGTCCTCAGTATAGACTGGGAGATAGTCACAAAAGCCAGCAGGAATGCCGGATTGCGGCGGCTGTAACAGATGTCTCCACAGGGTATGAGGGTGCCTGGACCAGGCCCTCAGAGCTCAGCCCCTGGAGACGCTGGCAGCTTTTGAGGAGAAACAGCACTCAAGCTGCATCTTCAAGGGCGAGGAGTGTGCCAGATAAAAGAGCTGAGATGACAACCGTCTACACAGGGGGGACATACTTGCACGCTGTAGACGGCAGCCTCGGGCTCTAGCCCCTTGGGAGACTTGTGATCTTGGGACAGTTGCTTAACTTCTGTACTTTCGATTCCTCATCTACAGAAATACTACTGAAATAAACCACTTCAGAGGGCTGTGAGGAATAACGGAGACAACTCGGGCAAAGTACTTAGAAAACAGCTTGGTACATCACGGGAGCTCCAAAGATGTCGGATACCAAAGTTGTCATCATCCTTGTGGTCGTCGTCATCATCACTGCTGAAGCACTGAATTCCTCGAAGGAAGTGGCGGGAGATGTGGGCTCGGCAGGAGAAGAGTCGGTGCATGAAGGCCCTCTGCCGCATCGTGAGAGCGATACGCTTTGCCCTGATAGCCATCATTCCCTTTGGGAGTTAATTGTCCAGAGGCAAGAGGCTGAACTGATAATCTCCTCAGATTCCTTCCAGCCCTGAGACGTGATTCCCACCTGCGAACAAACAAACTCAGTTTCAGTCTCGGGAACACAGTCTTACACGACACAGCCCCTTCCATTCAGCTTTGTGCCAATAACCAAAGTAAGGGATCATCCCCACACTCTGGGGTTTGTGATGGCTAATACCTACCCAGTTCGAGTGATTCTTTTATTAATATCAAATCATTTAGTTAGAGAATAAATTCCGGGGGGCGGGGCGGGGAGGGAGTCTATAAAAGGGCTCCCAGCCAAAAGAAAAAGATCTTGGGAATTTTCACCTCCTGTGGGGCTTGATTTTCCTGGATGGGAATGTTAAAGAAGATGGACTGATTTTTGTCCAATGAATAGACTCTCTGTTCCCTTTCCTTCTTTTCTCTTGCAGCTTAAAACACTGCCGCAGGAGGGCGGCTGGACCACTGCAGCCCCTGCCCGCCCCCCAGGCTGGCTTCATTTCTTTTCTTTTCTTTCTTTCTTTCCTTTTTTTTTAAAATATTTTATTTATTTATTTATTTGACAGAGAGAGAGAAATCACAAGTAGGCAGAGAGGCAGGCAGAGAGAGGGGGAAGCAGGCTCCCCGCTGAGCAGAGAGCAGGATGCGGGGCTCCATCCCAGGACCCTGAGATCATGACCTGAGCCGAAGGCAGAGGCTTAACCCACTGAGCCACCCAGGTGCCCCTAGCTTCATTTCTGCCCACCTGGTTGGTACATGAAATCCCCCCCACTCCCCGTGCTGCTCACTACCCCTCCCTCCTGCCTCTCTGCCTTACTCTGCCCATCCCCAGCTTCATACTCCTCAGCTGCTCCTAACTTCTAGGAAAGCAAATATGTCTCTAGAGATACATTGTTTTCTCCTGGGACAGACAGGCTGGGAGAAAGAGAGTAACTAACCCCCCTTAGTTTGCACATTGTCATGGCATAAACACCCCAGTGCCTCTTTTCCCTCTCTAAAGTGTCCTGTTTGGATAAGACATTATATGCAAACTCTATGGTCACACCTATATTAAACGTTTATCCTATCAAGGCCAGGGACTGGGTCGTCTCTTATTATCAAACCACCAGCACAGAGCCACAAAAAGCCATCTGGTAGTCTCCTGGACTCCGTAGTTTAACCAGGGCTAACAGTCCCACGTCCATAAAGTCTCCGGGGTCTAAGCATCAGTTTTCACACCTGTAAAGTGGAGCTGGTAGCACTCACCTTCTGTAACAACAAACAAAGTAAAGTCTACTGACCTGACCGTCTGGAAATTGTAAGGCGCTATGGAAACGCCCTGTTCCCAAACGTAACCCAACAAATGTCCCACGCTAAGCATTCCATAATTGCTTGTCAGTTCAATGACTAGATGAGTAAACTAGTAATGGTGAATTAATGACCTTCAGTGGGGAAATGATTGATTCTCCTAAAACTGGAATGCTATCCTTAGCAATAAAAACTGATTTAGAATCTTACCCTAAAGCTAATTTATAGATAAGAGAGCAAAACGAACCTCTCCCACCAGCTTGCCGTGAGCACAAGAGGAAATAAGAGAGGAAATAAGTAATCGAGAAATACTAGGGCAAAGGGCAAATGAAGCCGCAGCACAGCTAAAGACGACACAAGGAGGCAGGTCCCTACAAGCTGGCTCTTACTGTACCTTCGGGACTGGCAGGTGCAAGACCTACCCTACCTGATTCTCTGGTAAAGCTCATCACCCCTAGACTGTGCAGAGCCAGGATAGTGATCCGAGCTGAATCTCTTGTTTCTTGTTTAACTTGGGAGCATAATAAGGGAAGTGCCTTGCTTATACCAGGGTGGAAATTCCACTCCCCATTGCACTTTTACGACCTGACTGGTCCCTCACTAAAAAGCACCATAAAATGCTAATTCATCTTCTTTTCTGATTGGAAAGGGAAAGTTCAATTAGAAAACAAAGCACTGAGATGAATTTGTTTTCGGCCTGGGGGGTTAAAATGTATGATTCTGGAATCATAGAAGTCTGACTTCCAAGTCAGATTGGCTTTTTGATAGCACTAACAAAAAAGAGATCCCAACAAAGGCAGGAATCTCAACTACATAGCACTACATACTGATTCTGCATATTTCTCTTAACCCTGGAACTGGCCCTGACCCCATCATTTGGCATTTTGTGGCATTTGGGCCCCACATAAATTATAAAGGCTATGGAATCTTGTAGGGAATGATAGGATATGGATGTGTGCAAAACATGCCTTTTCTTTTATTTTTTTTTTTAAGATTTTATTTATTGATTTGACAGAGAGAGACACAGCAGAGTGGGAACACAAGTAGGGGGAGTGGGAGAGTTCCCGGAGCAAGGAGCCTGATACAGGGCTCAATTCCAGGACCTTGGGATCATGACCTGAGCCAAAGGCAGATGCTTAACGACTGAGCCACCCAGACACCCTGACTTTTCTTTTAGAAGCAAAATGTTTAACTTGGAAAAATTAAAACTCAGCTCATCAATGAGTGCATTTCCCATTTCTTTATGCTTATCATATGTGGTCCTCTCTGAATGTCAATGACTTAGAGCACCATGGGCACCATTGGTCCCACAAGGATAGCAAGAGAGGAAGACCCTTTCCTCAACAAGCTTGCTGTCTAATTGGGCTGACAGGACAGGTACATGAGAAATAAGTAGTGACATGAGGCAGAAACGACAACCATTCCATTGCTCTGGGAACCCTAGTGAGAAGCAGAGAAATGACAAGATAGAAGATAGAGGAGTGAAGCCCTACCCAAACAAGCCAAGAGAAGGTGCGGTACTTTGGGACCATGACAGTCGTAAATTTAGGCATGAGTTTTCCATAGTTCTTTCCTGCTTGGTCAATACCATTAGATACCCCCTGTTGTGGGACAGACCCCTTACCTGCCACTTCATCTCAGTTCCAGTGATCTCATTCATATTTTTCGCCCTGCTTACGGAAGTATATGACCAACTCCTGTGCCTGTGCTAGGAACCTAGGGCTGGTTTTCTCATCTCCAAATCACTGCAGTGGCTAATCACTGATTTATCCTGCTTTGATTTCCTCAGGGGGTCCATGGATCAGGTCTTTTAAGAGATGATCTCTACTTCCCCCTCCTGATCAATTCCGGTTTCCAGGTTCCTTCCCCAGTTGGGTAGGCAGTGAGTGCATCTTCCTAGGAACCAGAAGCCACTCAGGAGAAGAGTAGCAACAAGGCAAAACCAGCATCGTTGATGAGTAGACACAGCTGAGCAAGGGACGGTATGTGGCCAACCACACTGGGGTACCCTCCGAAGATACGTGCCAATGACGCAAGCTTCAGAGCCGGGAAGGTTTGGATCCAAATCCTGGTTCTGCCATGTAATAAAAGGGGAGTATCATAAAACACAACTCCCAGGGTGATGAGGTCTGATGGAGCTACATTTTATAAAGTGTTGAGCACTGTGCTTGGCATGTGCAGCTTCTTTTCTGGAAGCTTCTTCCAGAAAAGAATCGCATAAAGGATGCACTGGCCCCTCAACCCAGTGGAGAGCTGCTGAGAGAGATTTAACCCCCCTTGGGAGACTCATCTGCACTTAGTGGCATAGTAATTCATTAATGCAAATTAATCAATTAATACCAAGGAATCCAAAGTATTAATTATTAATACCCAGGAAAGGTCATGAACTCCTGCTTGTCAAAAATAGTGGATGCACCATTAACTGGCTAGTTTGGTTAAGAGAGAGTTCCCATCACATCGTTTTTCACATAAAGAGAACTGAATAAACGTTTCTTGAATATACTATATAATAAATGATATATTCTATATCAGATGTGAATTTTCAATTTTTCAAATAACATCATACACTGGTGATAATGTCAAAACCATCCAAAATACAGGTTACTCTAGGGAGACACATAATTCAGATATTCCAGGCTGTTTTAGTGCTCAGACACATTACTTTGCATAGTGGCTCTCACTGAGTGTAGTAGGTTGAATTGTGTCCTCCTGAAAGATAGGTTTCAACCTTGGGTACCTGTGAATGTGACATTGTTTGGAATAGAGTCTTTACAAACTTCCTTAAGAGGAAGTCATATGGAAGTAGGATAGGGCCTAAATCCAATGACTGGTGTCCTTCTAAGAAGGAAAGAAGGCGCACAGACACACAGGGAAGAAGACTACAGAGGCAGAGACTGGAGTGTTACGCTGCAAGCCAGGGAACACCACCAGATGCTGGGAAGAGACGGGAAAGGACCCTTCCCCAGGGCCCTCAGAGGCTGTGTGGCCCTGCCGAGTGTTGATTTCACGTCCCGATTTCACCTCTAGGTCTTTGAGAGAATCCGTCTCTGTTGTTGGAAGCCACTGAGGCTATGGTGATGGTCCGTGGCAGCCCTGGAAAACAAACACACCAGGATACACCTGACTGGACGTTTAGATGCCCACATTTTATCAGTTGTCCTCATAGAAGCAGAAGTTAGCCTTTAATATGAGAAATATTCCTAGCTTAGTACATTTGGAAGCATACTCATTTAATAATCCTATACTTTAAAAAATAATGATATATTACTGAAAAATTATGTGTATATCAAATTGTAGCACCTGAAATAATATGCTAAGTACCCTGAAAGCTTTCACCATTAAACATTCATGTGGAGGGAAAACACTGGTGAGGCAATTCACCATCCCTACAGAGCAAATTTTCAGGAGTAATAGTAGCAGAGTAGTGTGACTTCTTTCATTACCTCTAAGCCAGCCATGTTTACTCTAAAACTTTTCCTCTTTTCTTATTAAATTAGCAATTACCTGGACCTGCTAAAATTAACAAAATTAAGTACCATTTTGAACAAAATGCTGTTTTTCCCTGTTAGATTAAAAACTTAGCATAAAACTCTCAGCCTAGGAAAGTTCAGGTTGCCTCTTATTTACAGTCTTTATCAAGCCAATAATATTCATATTTTGAATTATGCAAATAAGCATTTACATGATAAATCGTAATTGCTCTCAGACAGCTGTTTATAATTGGGTAAATGAGACACACTTTTAAATTGTCTAAATACATACTTACCCATGTTTACATATTTATACACTAGACTGTAACTGTTCTGAATCAGCTGTTAGCATCTATTGTGCCTTATGCAGACCAAGGGAAGAGAACTTTTCACAAAAAACAGCAAAATTCCTTTTTACTTGCTCCAAGATGGAAGGATTTGGTAAGATGGCTGAGTCCTTCTCATCTTGTCAATTAAGGGGTGACCTCACTCAGCATACCCCTTGCCTGTGGCACTGCACACTACTTCAAGCAGGAAATGATTTTATATCACTTTAGCTGGGTGGGGAATTAACTCTAATTCATATTCTTATCTGATTAGGTACACCGGTGATGAAGGAAACAGGTTCCTTCTAATGGAATGTTTTTATATCTTAAAAGTCCAATTGTCTTATATTTAACAATGTACTCTTGTGTCAATCAAAAAATTTCAACAAATGTTTCTTTTGAAAACACAGAAGAAAATATAGAGCACCAGCGCCTGTCCTGGAAAGGCACCTGGCATTAGCACGTCTGAAATGTTCAGAAAGCAATTAAAAGGAAAAGCAGATGGTCCAGTCTCCCAGAGCTAAGGGAACTTAGAAAACAAAAGAAGGGGTAGGATGCACGATCTCGGACAAAGCCGCCTGAGTTTCAAGGACTCTGGGAGCTAGCTCACTTCTCCCTATAGAGTGAGGACCCTGGGGCTGCTGTAAGGCAGCCTGGATGAGGACAGGGCCTGTGGAATCGAACACACAACCCTCTTCCCAGCACATGCGCCCCGCCCCCAAGCCTTCCCCTGGAAATCCAAGAGCTGGGTGTTGAGTAACACAGGTTTGCCATTCCCTGACCATTCCCTGTTCTCCATTTTTCCCAGTAGGCAAAGAATCCTCCCCCTGACCCTGGCCTTAAAAAAAAAAAAAAAAAAAAGCCTTAATGCATTTCCCTTTGCTTTCTTAAAGCAGTCAATATTTGCCTTGTTCTGCTTCCCTCTAGGCAAATGCATTTGTTTCTAATTCATCTGATTCTGTTCTTACCTGGTGTCTTATATGTGTTAGAGAGAGAGAAGTTTTACAAGATGCTCTGGCTGAATTGAGAGGATTCAAATGCTACTTCAGGGATTCACACACGGGGAAGAATGAATCCTGAAGCTCAGACACTAGGGGGGAGAATACTTTGAGACAGCTGTAGAGGCACCAAGAAATGAAAACATTAGGGCTTGGGAGGCTGAGCCTCTATCCTTCCATTAAGTGCAGTGAGAGCCTTTGCATTGGGAGCAGAGATTTAGCCATAGCAGCAAGTGGGCTGAGGCCAGAGCTCTGAAGCTGGAGGGTCTGGGTAATGCTGCTGCGTTTAAAGAAATCTCTTCTACAGGCAACTTTTTCCTAACTCTGTCAGAAGAAAATCTGCTTCAGGGACTAGTAGCACAGAGCACGGTGAAGTAGAAAGATGCCTAGATTAGGGAAATCGGGTCTTGAAGCCAAACTGGGACATGCTAGGCAGGTCACCCAAACTCTCTGTGCCTCAGTTTCTTCTTCTGTGAATTGGATGAAATTCAACTCCACTCTGTGACCGGCGATCCTAAACTTAGGATAGTACAGCTTCCAGCTGCTGTGTGAATATAAAACTCTCCAGCCCCATCCTACATTATTAGCATAGCAACAATTGCCGTGATCAACGCCTACTAACCGTGGGCAAATACCGTGCCAAGCGCTTTACATGACATATCTCAGGAATCCTCATGTATGAATGACAATTTCTATATGAATGACTGTTTCTGTCTTATAGGTGAGGAAACTGTGACCCCAAGAAATGACAAAAGTGGATCCAGGTCACCTAGGTTATTCAGAGAGTCAGACTTCGAATCCAGGTCTGTTGCTGTCAGTCTGACCCCCAAATGTGGTGCATGTTGGAAAGAAAAACCAGGTGTTCCTTCCGGACTCTGCCTTGTGCTTGAGTCAATCAGCCTCTGTGCCTGCAGAACGCTTGGCGTTCACGAGTTACTCATATATTTGTGGATTGCAATTTTCTCAAAAAATGGTGCCCCCAGAGGGACTTGCATGCCACTGATTATAACTCAGGGTGGGTGGGCAGCCTTGTGGTGGAGGGTGGAGGGAGGGTTATATTTGTGTAATTCAGTGGACACTAGTTAGTATTAGGTCATTATCTTTGACAGCCTTCTAAATCTACCAGGAGTGTGACTACTGGCCACAGAAGCCAGAGCGCAGACCTTCTGCCTTGTGGGGTATGTTTGGAGGCAGAAAATTGGCAGCTGATAAAAGTGTGGCGTGGAACAGCAATATGACATTCCTCACCACCTTGGATCCCTCCTGAGCAGGACCCTGGGTGGCTGGCCTGTCCCCGCCCCTTCTCTGGCTCCAGGTCTCTGTCTGTCTCCAGAATTGACTCGGATCACCTTGGGTGGTCGCTCCCATGGCCATTATGCACGTGCAGCTTTCTGCCTATTGACATTAGGGGATGTGCCCCCACCTTCCCTTTGTTTCATCCTCCATTTAAGACACATTTGTTCTCACTGGCTTTTAACTGGTTTTCAATCTATGTTCATTGCTAGGGTGAGTTATCTTTTTTAAAAAACACAACTTGCAATGGGTTTCTATGCTGTCCAATTAGCATTGTTAAGCCATTTGGAAACAAATACAACTTAGAGAAGATGAAATCACACTCTGCTAGTCACTGAGATGCTGCTAAAAAGCAAATCACAACAGGATTCCTAGAAATTAGCCTTAGTTCCCAACAAGGACTTTTAAAATGCTGTAGGCCTTCAGGTCTTAATTGGTATCTGAACAAAACCACCCATTCTCCTCTATACTTCTCCGTGTGTTGCTCCAGGCCTGATCAAATCAACTCCCTGCCTTCCTTTTACCAACTTCCAGCTGGCAAGCCATAGCTGGATAGAGATGGGTGATCACCAAGGCGAAATGGGCACACACTCTCCCACTTTCTCTTACCATCTTCCCACCCTTCACCCAGTCCATTTCACCTCCATTCAGTGTGGACACAGTGTGGACACCTTGGATTCACGTAGAGACATTAACAGGTTTTCTCCCCTATTCTGCCTACCCCTTGGGAAGCTCCTCTGACCGATCAGCTATGGAGAATCAGTATCCCACCAGGATTTGAATAATAGAAAATCTCAACAATGGATAAACAAGTGTGCATCATGGAAAGAGATACTCATATACTTTTCCTAATTGTTCTATACAAGAAATCATTAAGATGATAATTCATGAAAACTGGGTGGTTTTTATTTTTAGTATAGAAGAAACCAGAAGGCTAAATTTATTACAGATGACCTGCTCATTATATGGTCTAACCCCTGGCATTCTGACATCTTGAGCTTACACAGAGTTCATCCTTTGATAATCATTTCAATAATATGTAAGAAATAAAATGTCTAAATTTAGGCACACATATTATTTCTCAGATCTCCCCCTTCGAAATTTGTTGTACAGCCCAATCCTTTTGCTTAAGGAGAAAGGATTGTTGTTGGTGTTTTTTTTTTCTTTTTCTTGGTTAGTAGATAATAAATATTATTAGTAGATAACAAATAAGCAACTAAAATCCTGTGTGTAGCCATTCATTTCTTTTTTCATGCTACCAACCATCCAAATATACACAGACCTCCAGTGCCTAAGAGCTAAGTTTCAACTATGTATCCTGACGCCATAACCATCCAGAAATATATCAATCTAATTTTTTATAAATTGTCTTGATTTGAGGAGCTGGTAATGAAAATGAGCAATAGACACATGCCATGTCAGATACAGTCTATACAGTTGGCTCATGTGGCCCATGGACAGAAGAAGGCTGCAAACAGAGTTGGTGGAAATGGAGGGGAATGACTTGGGGTTGTTTGTAAATTAAATGAGAACTTGACAAGCAGGTGAAATAAAGAAAAAGACAATACAGGTTTTGTGAAGCACTGTCTTAACTTTCTTCAGGCTCATATTACAAAGCAAACTATTTTAAGGCTAAGGAAAAAAAACCAGTTTAGGATAGATCTTGTTAAAAAAAGAAACTTATTCAGTAGGAGAATTTTTTTCTGTCACATAATTGAAGTTCCTAACCAGTTAAAAAATACATACATGTATTAAAGATGAACCTCTCATCTTGAGGATACTCAAGCTATTATTTAAAAAGCCACCTAAAAAAGTACAGCTTCATCGTACATCGTGGTGTTAAATACATAGCATACATATGCTAGCATCAGAATTTATTTAAAGTCATTTCTTAGTTGTTTCCCAACTTGAATAAGTCCAATTTTGGGGTTTTAGGATTCAGAGCAAGGCAAATACAACAATAAATTTCTCAAGAAATCCTAAACACCCTTCTTCATACCCTGTTGTTGAGTTAAAGTTAAACCCAAAATGCCCAGTGTTGAGCTTTGTCATTTATACATTTGTCTGATGGCTCCAGAGGTAGTTTCCATGGTAAGTTCCCTGTGCACAAGAAGCAGGGTGAGTGGAATGTCTCCTTCCAATGAAGAACTTTTCACTGACAGTGATAAAGGCCAAGAACCTCCTTCACACAAACGATTGAAAAACAGAACACGAAGGACATTTTTATTTTGTTTTGTTTCCTTTGTGTAGTATGTGACTTCAGTGCAAATACCCATTTAATCAAGAACACAAAGACAGCCACCTTTGCTGGCAAGGGATTTCCAGAGACTGCAGTAAACATAGAGCTCTTTTACTTTTATGTGTGTGTCTGTGAGGAAATTCCCGTAGCTTGTCATTTCATGCTCTTGTTATACATTTTTGCCTTCTCTTGGCAAAAAGATTTTTTCCCAAAGAAATCTTTAAAAGTAAACTCAATATAATCTAGAAAAACTTGAATGCTTTAGAGGGTGAAGTTTACTTATTTTGTTTTATTTTCTTATTGAGATATGATTGACATATAACATTGTATTAGTTTAAGGGGTACAACATAATGATTCGATAATTGTATATGCTGTAAAATGATTACAGCTTAAGTTTAGTAATTATCCATCACCACACATAGGTACAGATTTTTTTTTCCTTCTGATGAGAACTTTTAAGGTCTTCCCTCTTAGCAACTGTTAAGTACATCATACAGGGTTGTTAATAATAGTCACTACGCTGTGCATTACATCCCCAGGACTTACTTATCTCATAACTGGAAGCTATTGTAATTAAGTTTTAGAAATATAAATACTTGAGGAAAGCACATAGAAGCCACTGTCGACTGGAAATTTCTCATTCATGCATTTTTTTTTTCATCTGAGTCGATGAGATCAAATTGAACCCATTGCTCTAAGCCAGCCCACACTCACTTTTTCTTTCACTTCTTAATCATTCTTTTCTAATACCTTCTATTACAATGGACTTTCTTTCTCCTCTTTACATCCTCTTCATCCCCCTCACCCCCCACAATTTCTTCAATTCTAGGGCTCTCACAGTTTATCTGCCTTCAAGCCTCTCCTTAAGCTTTGCTTCTCCTAGGTCATCTATCCTGACTCAGGATGCAGTACCAAATGCAAGTGTACATTGTAACATTCTCAAATGTATAAAATGTAAAGTGATATTTTATTATTACTGCTGTCATCATCACTATAAGAAAATGGAATATCTGATTCTTTAGACCTCTGACAGACGATGGTCCCTGTCTTCAACAGAGATTAACAAATACTCCTCTAGCCTAATGGTTGGTTTAGTGCTGAAACTGCTGCCAAATAAGGCAGAAATAATATCTCATTTTAATAATGCAACCCTTTTAAAATCCCAAAGTTACCTCAAAGTAAAGGTACATAAAAAAGAGACCTTGTTATAATGCTTGGGTAAGAAAAAGTACCTAATTTGAAATGAAGTGGTGGTGGTATGAGCATGCACTGAAGGCAGGCCTGTGGGAAGTACTAGGGCAAAATCACAAAATGTGTTCCTGGAGTCAGTCTACTCTGCCAGTGTCTGTATGTGACATTACATGTGACATAGGTCTGGACCTTTATTGTGCAAACATCAACTAGGATACTGTCTTATGTAAACTATATCTGTATCAGTCAAGCACAGGAGTATAAAGTGCCATCTTTCAAAAAGGATTAGGCAAAAATGAAGAAGTTCAGCTCTGATCAAATAAGATTCGTCACCCTCTCCAAGGTGTGTGTGTTATTATTTCTATTCTGACAGCTTACATTCCATGCTAGCATTATATGATAGCATCGTAAAGTATGGAAAAGACCAGAAATACTTAACAAACTAGTTTAAAATTTTATTAAGTTATTTGTTGGCTCTTTAGGAAATGGAGACTATAGATATTTCATTAAATACCTTTACTTTACAATTCATTGAACCCTAATACTCCCTATATATATATTTTTTTCATTATATATCTAAACAACTAGATAAGCATAGTCGGAGGGAAAAACTTTTCTCCTGGAGATCAACAATGACAACAAAAAGTCCCTGGAAAGTCAGTATTTCAAGGAACTTAAGATGGGATCTTTCAAATCTTGTCATTTGACATTGGGCAATAAAATCTGAAGCCCATTCCAAAGATGCCCTAAGTCCTCAGTCTGAAAGTAATTGCCCTTCCTTGTCCTGTATGTATATATCATCAGTACAGCCGAGAATGAGTTGCAGCGAGGCCTGGACCACCGCCAAGCAATTGATTATTAGCCATTAAAAAGGAAATGTTTACTTATTCATGGCAACTTGGTTGCAGAAGGAAAGGCAAAGAGGTCTGATTTTAAATGCTGCTTTTTCTTTCTATCCTAAGTCTGATCAAGATCATTCACTTCTTGGAGGTATCAAAAGCCCATTTTTATTTTTCCTTTTGCTATTTTAACCAGAATACTGATAAAAAGGGGAGAGCAGTTGCTATGAGGCAAAGAAAAATGTCCTGGCAGTTGAGGGCCCTCCATCTATCAAGGGGAATTTGCAATGTTGCCTCTCTTCAATACTGTATAGATTTGCAGGATTTTGTGAAACACTTAACCAAAATGGAAGGATTTAAAAACGGAATGCAAGATATAGATGCAATCATTTCTTTTAAAAATCAAGATACTTTAGTTTTATTTCAGTATTTTCTAGTCTTAAATTCTTAAGCACGCAGCAGTGGTGATCATCTTGGATAATACTTTTGAAAAGACGATTAATGCAGACTGCTTAAATACATTCACTATAGCGCAGATGCCTAACGATTAAAAACTCTTATTAGGACTGAGACGCACTACATCTAGTTACAGGGAAACAAATACCTACCTAATTAAATAATACTATTCCTAAGCTATGTTGAGTTGCAAAATTAGTTCAAATGTCCAGAACACCAAACAATATTTTAAAATCTAGAAAGGATATTCAGTTAGATGGTTTACTTGTGATACTAAGAATCTCTTATGAATTGGAGGCAATTTATATAAAGATTTCCAGTATGTGTAAAACTTATTTTGCCTAGTTTTTCCAATTGACCCCATTTCAAAATAATTTTCTCCTTCCACGTCTTTGAGTCTATCTGATATGATGAGGCAATAAAGAAAATATCTTTCACTAATAATTCTGGCTGTTTACCTCCTTTCCTCCATTACTTCAGAAGGCACAGTTTGCATGGAACAAACTCCTGGAGTCCCCAGGCTCTGGCTCTTAGAGGTAATTTAGATAAAGTCCCAGAGCCCAGTTGAGAGGAAGATTGGACTAGCCTGCAGAGGCACTGAGGAAACAATGGCACAGGGAAGTTGTAATACTTTCTAGAACCAGAAGGTACGGAGTTTTCCTGGGATATTTAGAACGCAGACTGGGACCCAGGAACACTGTTGCCAGGCCAGGAAATGGAAGGATAGAAGTAATATCTGGAGCTAATCCCAGAGCTAGATCCTTCTCAGAGCACCACTGCTAGATGGAGCGGGGCGGGGGCGGGGGGGAATGGTGGATATCTCTTCTTTGGGAGCCAAATACTAAGAGTAAAAGCAAATATTTGATGCTGAAGAGCTCTTAAGAATTGAAGAGTGCCATTTACTTATTTCTACATGTCAGTGTGGGCTTAGGATGTTAAATAGATTAAAAGGCTAAGAGAGGTCAGTCACTCCAGGAAAGACTCTTCTTTTGCATCTCCTGACTCAGTTCTCTGGTTCTCTTTCCAAAACTGTTATCGACCTCACTCCTACTCTTGTGGCGGGTCCTTTGGAAACTCAAAAGATGGCATGTCCTCTCCTAGAAGATTCTGGAGAATGTGGAGTCAAGAGTCCTGGGGATGAGTACCAGAAAGGGGGGGGGGGCGAGGGGGACTTGTGTGGGTGGATGGGGACCAAAGTTGCTGGTTAATTGAACAAAGATAGTTTTAGAAAAATTCCAGAGGTATGCAATCATAAAACTGTCAGGGTCCTTAGAAGTTACTAAATCTATTGTCTTCTGTTTCATATGGCGGCGGAGGGGGGGGGGCGGTGTTCAGAGTGATGAGGCCATTAGAACTAGTTAAGAGCTGGGCTGGGATACCAACTGACTCCCAGGCCAGAGCTCCTTCTCCCTGACACAGCCATGAAGTTCAGACCCCAAATGAGAGTTTATCCTAATGCTTCCTTAGGATGGTCTTTGCCATGCCTTCCTTCCACCTGTTTGAGAAAATGGGCTAGCAAGAGGTTGCCAGGCATCCGGCTCTATCTGGAGAAAAGTCCAAGAAGCCCAGGGCTAGTTTGTGACCTGCTCCACCTCTGGGACGCTGGAGTTTAGGTGCTGGGGCGCAGTGGGCACGGAGTTCGGGTTCCTGCCGCACCCTGTCTACTCCTGGCTCCCTCTGCCGCCCATCTCGGAGAGGACAGCCAGGTCATTTCAATTTAATCTTATTTAAAAAGACATAACTAATAAATCTATTGCCGGGGCGGCAGAGAGACGGCCAGCAGAGTCGATCGTGCTCCCAATCCCATTGAACCCCATTGAAAACCATGACAACACGGGACAAGCTCGGATTTATCCCGGCGTGCTAAAGAGCTTTGTGAGCAGGCGTCAATCACGCATTATTTCAGACTGAACAAATGCAAAATCTTGACTGGAACAAATGCTTCCAACAGGTCCGGGGCGTCGAGCTCCATTTCCCCTTTGTCCGCGGCCTAGCAGTTGGCCTGTATTGGGGTTGCCTCCGCCCGACCACCCAGCGCGCTGCGCAGCCCGGGGCGCCCCGGGCACGCTTGACAGGGAGGCTGATGGGGACGGTGCCCCGGGCCAGCGAGCCCGGGCCCCTGCACAGGAGCCAGGTCCTCATTAAGCTCAGGTGGAGCTAGGATTTCAGGTTCGGCCACCCTAGGGCCGCGTCCCTCGCTAGAATTTAGCAAGCAAATACCCAAACCACGGCTTCAGAGGAGAGGCCTCTGAAAGTGCCCCCAGTGAGTCCTAGACCGAAACGGGACCACGAGGGGAGCCATAGGCCAACAGAATGTATCCGTGCCGGCGCGCTCCCTGCGCCTTCTACCTTGATCATTCTCTCCAGCTGGGGCTGTGGGAACCAGATCTGAGACCGCAAAGAAACCCCGGGCAGGCTGTCTTTTCTGCCCGGCGGGCCCAGTCCTAATTCTCCAAATCGGTCCAGTACCGGTCCAGTCCCAGCAGCTGCCTGGAGCGGGAAGCCCAGGCCGGAGGCCTGCCCTGGGGCAGAGGCCGTATCCCCGGGTACTGGGCCTGACGTTAAGACCACATAGCTGAAGCTCACAAGTGGCGCCAGACACTCTGGCGACGCCAAGGAGGCCGCCAGGCCTTCACGGGCTCCGGGTGAGACGCCGCCGCCCGTGGGCCCTAGAACCGCCCTGGGCTGGGCTCTGAGGAGCGCCGCCTCTGGGGCTGAGCCCACGACCCGCAGCAGCCGGGCGGGGCTGGGCTAAGGAGGGTGGAACGAAGGACGTGAACAGCTTGGCCCGATTCTGCCTCCGTTTTGCCAGTCTGGGGAAAGGGGTGCAGAGCTGGGGCTCCTGTACTACTGCCAGCCCTTCCCCAGCACCCCTTGAAGTGGGGGGAGGGGGGCGTTTGGGATGTGGCTCCTAGAGGCTTTCAATAACCCTCCGCCCAGAGGCCGGCGGGACCAGGCCACTCCTCTGTGCCTGCCTGCAATTTCTCGCCTCCGAATCCTTAGAGGGGCCCAAACCAAAGAGAAAGAGCGCGCCAGAGTTTAACGCCGCCTTGTAAATCACTTTACGGATAATTGCGGGAAACGAACACTCAAGCAAACAAGCTCGAGAAATAAAGCAAACAGGGAATAAATTCCTGGGTGCTCATAAACCCACCCATGCCGCCCCCACCCTAGCCGGCGCTCCTGCGGGGCCAGGCCCCGAGTCAGCCCAGGAGGAGGAGGAAGCTGCGGCTGAGACAGGCGGGTGGTGACCACCGCTCGCCACCCAAGATGTTATTCATTGGTAACAATCCCCATTATCTGTCCCCACTTTGGGCTAATCAGACAGAATCGCTAATGCCGTAGAGCTGCTTCCTGCCGCCTCTGGGAGGTAACGGGGCGCCGAGGGGCGGGGGACGGGGCGGGGGCGGGGACGGAGGTTGCACCTTCCGGGCTCGCTCGGTCTTTGGTCCAGCACTCATTCAGGTACTTAACACCCTGGATACCCGGACCTCGGCTTTCAAAGCATCCCGGGTGGGAAGAGCTGTTTATATAAACAGAGATTCCGCTGTAAGCGCGCTAATATCCCGGCAGCCAGCGCATGGCGTGCGCCTCTGGCTCCCACCCGTAGCAGCGGCGTCCCCGGCCGTCCCTCAGTTCCCAGCCTGCCCCGCCCCCGCCTCCATCCCTTCCTTGGCCATGGCCACCTCTGGACGCCTCAGCTTCACCGTGCGCAGCCTCCTGGATTTACCCGAGCAGGACGCACAGCACCTGAGGAGGCGGGAGCCGGAGCTACGCGCTCCCGAGCCCGGCCCCTGCGCCACCTGGTTGGAATCCGAGCGCAGCCACTACCCCTGTGAGTAAGCCGAGGACCACTGCGGGAGCGGGGAGAGGGGAGCAGAACCACGCGCCCGACCGATGCGGGACTGGGAAGTCGAAAACAGTCTTTGCCCCAGAAGCTCTGACTTCCAAAAACCCCTGTGCCATTCGTGACCTACTCAGCACATCCTGAGAGCAGATCCTTGCGCCTGGCACTGACGCCCGGGATCTGGGTTTCTGTTTCTAGAGGTCACAATATTTAAATATTAAAGAAATGGCCTTTAAATGTCTGAAAACACGGCTACGTTCCCAGGCCTCGGTCAGGGATGGGCAGCAGTGGCGAACCTAGCTCTCCAAGCCTTTGCAAACCTCGGCAAACTATTGCAATAGACCTGGAGGTGGCCTGCGTTGGTGACCCAGCTTGCGGTAAATTCGTCTGCTAGCAAGCGACCAGTGTGGACTTGTTTTAAGAGGGTCCTGGTGAGTTTCTTAGGAGGCGCGGTTTCCGGTTATGGTATAAATGAGGTCCCTGAATTTGGAGAGGTGGGTGTCCGGATGTGGGCCCAGGGAAGGAAATGGTCGCAGCCCTAAAGCCGCGGGCGAGTGGCGGCGCCCTCCGGCCGGTGGCTCCACGCGCGCGCGCGAGAGAAGCAGCCGGCGCGCGGAGGGGCCGGCGTCTCATCAGGCCGTGTCTCCCTTGCCGCCCCCAGTCTCGGACGAGAGCAGCCCGGAGACCAGCCCGCCCGACTCGTCGCAGCGGCCGTCTACTGGGCCGGTGTCTCCCGGCTCAGAGGCTGAAAAGAGGAAGAAGCGTCGGGTGCTGTTCTCCAAGGCGCAAACGCTGGAGTTGGAGCGACGCTTTCGGCAGCAGCGCTACCTGTCCGCGCCCGAGCGCGAGCAGCTGGCGCGCCTGCTTTGCCTCACGCCCACACAGGTCAAAATCTGGTTCCAGAACCATCGCTACAAGCTGAAGCGCGCGCGCGCCCCTGGAGCGCCGGGGGCGGCGGAATCGCCGGACCTGGCAGCCGCCGCCGAGCTGCGCGCCGCACCCGGCCTGCTGCGCCGCGTGGTGGTCCCAGTGCTGGTGCGCGACGGGCAGCCTTGCGGTAGCGGCGATCTGAGCACGGCCTCCGCCCAGGACAAGAGCGGCGCGTCCCCAGCCGCCTGCCCTTTGCTAGGCTATGCCGCCTTCGGGCCTTGCTCGGCTCTCGGCCTCTTCCCGGCCTATCAGCACTTAGCGCCCCCAGCCCTGGTCTCCTGGAACTGGTGAGGCCATTGCGGGGCGCAGGCACCTGGGGCTACCCCGGACTTTGGAGTGGCTCTGCGGCCGAAGCACGGCTGGAAGCCGAGATCCGGACAGTTTCCCCGGCCCTACCTCTCTGCGGGCCCCACCTCCTTCCGCGCAGGGGTCCCCTGCCCCGCCCTCCCCAGCCGCTGAGCAGGGAATTTCAGCCAGCATTTCCCCCTCTCCTCTTCCCTCGACCGCCAGCCCCAGAGTTAGATTTTATTGCTTAAGCCTTATTTGTATATTTTAAAATAGCTATTTGTATGGGAAACAACGTATTTTTAAAGAAATAGAATATTTTTCCTCTTTGCGGTGCGAGAATAAAATGTGGAGGGTTGGGTCCCCTGAGCGCCTGCCGGCACTGTGCTTTCGGGACCCGAGTCCACTCTCCCCACCCCGGGTTGTGTGGAAGGGCAGGTCCCAGACCCGATGCAGCTTTAGGAAGATATTGGGGGAAGGGGTGGAGGGAGGCCGGTGCAAGGAAACCCCGAGATCCCCGACAGCGGGGAGGTGGCGGGGAGATGACTTGGAGGCCCCTCTGGACTCCCGAATCTGCTGGTGTTTCAGACACCAAAAGTCAACCCAGTTGGCCAGGGTAGGACATAATAAACTTCCCCACAAGGACTCTCTGGAGACGTGCCAGGTGAGCTGGGGTAGAGCGTACTGCGTTGGAACAGCTCAGGCATGGTGGCAAGCTGTCCTTTTCTGGACCCAAGGAGCACCCGAGCACCCAGAGAATTCGTAAATCCCAATTAAGTCTGCGAGTGCCTCGCTTGGCATCTGTGATTTCCCCCCTCTTAGCTCTACACCTGGCTAAAGTGGAATGGGGAGGCGGGTAGCGCGATGAAGAAATCAAAGAGCTGTGGGGAAATGACCCTCTTCGGGGCTGCCAGCTGAAAGAAGACGGCTTTGGAGACCCCGAATGGGCCGACATCGGTGTGGGATCTGCTGGTGGGTCTCATTTCACCCGAGATCCTGATGCACTCTAAGCTCCGGAATCTAGAGTTCCACCCTTGGAATTTGGAACTGGCCTTGGGCTCCGTATGCGGAGCCGCAGAGCTCCCTGTGCAAGTGTTTACCCCTCGGAGCAGTTAGGGACTGCCTCCCTGGTGCCCACTGCGAGATGTGCTTGAGGAGAGTAGGTTCAGGCATCTGAGCCAGAGAAGGGAGCAAGGGCTCAGTGAGAACTGTGAGGCAGAGACATTGGGCCAGTTCCAGACCCTCTTTTTCTCCCCTCCCCCACCCCCCCAGGAGGTAGGGTAGCTGAGGCGGGGGGTTATCACCTGAAATTTTGTGGGGTGGGGAGAGAGAAGACAGAGGGGGAAGGGAGTGGGGTGTTTTGGTCTCAGCTGCTGGCCACCTTGCCTTCCATATGGATGCGGTTATCTCAGAAGAATCTCGATCCTTAAACCTCCTTTTGTCTTGGAAACTGAAAAGGGCATTGTCAGGCCTGAAAAGGACATAGACAAAATCCGCACTGTTTCAATTCAGGACTCTGTTTAATCAGTCCCTGGTGACAATGTCGTGGGTGTTAGAGAGGACAATAGTATCTTTTTAAACCTTTTTAAACCTTGTGGCCTTCAGGAAGACAAAGGGCTTGAATTTTATGGGCTTACAACTTCAATTAGAACAGTGCCAATGTGCATGGGAGATTATCAAATTTGTATCATAAAACCTCTTTCTAATAAATGATTGCCGGGGAGGGAGCCTGGACATTTTAAGACATATATTGAAAACCACCATGGGGGCTTCCCAGTTAGCCCTGGCAGAGCAGATGGGAAAGAGAAGGGGGAAAAGATTTCTGAAGAAGGCCCTGGCTGGGACTTGCCCCTGTGGTTAGCTGGCTGGGTGCTGGGCTCTTCCGTGTTCTTCCTCCAGAAGGAGTGTTTTCTCCAAGATTGGAGGTAAAGATCTGTAACTTTGCTTTCTGCTATTGGTGGTGGCAAAGACCCGCACATTTGGGAGAAAGTGCAAACTCATTAGCTGTTGTTTCTTGCCTCTTCTTTTCCTAGAGTTACAGAGGAAGTAAGTCTTGGGGTGTGCAAAGTGGAGAGAGCCTATTGAATATGAGGTCCATACTGAGGGGTCTGAATCATGAAGAGACCCTTTTCCCAGGAGGTTCTTTGGGAAATCATGTCCTCAGCCAAAATCATCTAGAGGTCCAACTCTGATCAGAAGGTCCTGCTTCCCAGTGAGGTGGTCGAAGCCATAGCAGGACGCCCATCAGCAAGCCAGCTGGTGTCCTGGGCAGGAGGGGGGCAGAACTCTCCTATGACGTTAGTATTAGGAGCCATCCTATAGAAACTGTTACTTGCTTCCTCTTGCTCCTTTTATTTAGGCCTGGCCTTTTAGAGAGGAAGAACCACAGGGAAGAGTTAAAAATATATTCCCATCACCACTGACCCATTTTAGAGACTCAGGCTGTCATTTTTCTTCTGTTCTTACCTGAGATAAGCTGTGAAAGATAAATGTCAGTTTTCTGTGTGACCTAAAAGAGCAGTTCTTCTAGGTGCCGACAAGAGAAGCTAAACCCAAGGCTTCTCTACAGGCAGCTGGCAGAACAGTTAGGATCTCGCTCCCTAGATGAGAGTCTTTTAAACCTGCTGCCCATCACCCACATCACAAAGGGGATTTACACTCAGTTTTGAAACGTACTGTGTTCCAGGTATTGTTCTAGACACTTTCACAGTTCATCTCACAGAAACCTTACATATTGTATATATAATATGCCCATTTTACGGATAGAAGCCGAGGCTCAATGAGTGGGAGTCAGTGACTTGCCAATAGCAGTTGTAAACCTCTTAAAATGTCATCATCATCCTTTGTTTAACCCACATTAAGGCATCCTGCAAACTGCCCTTAAGGAGGATAATTATAATTTGGATGTGACAATGTATATACTACTCAACCATCATAAAATAGTCCTTTTTTTTTTAAGATTTTATTTATTTATTTGTCAGAGAGAGAGGGAGAGTGAGAGAGCGAGCACAGGCAGACAGAGTGGCAGGCAGAGGCAGAGGGAGAAGCAGGCTCCCTGCCGAGCAAGGAGCCCGATGTGGGACTCCATCCCAGGACGCTGGGATCATGACCTGAGCCGAAGGCAGCCGCTTAACCAACTGAGCCACCCAGGCGTCCCAAAATAGTCCTTTTTTTATTTAAAGGTTTTATTTATTTATTTGAGAGAGAGCAAGAGAGGGAGAGAGAGCCCAAAGAGAGAGGGAAAGGGAGAAGCAGACTCCCCATTGAGCAGAGAGCCCATGTGGGGCTCCATCCAAGCAATGCGCACCCCCCCCACCTGAGATCATGACCTGAGCTGAAGGCAGAAACTTAACCGACTGATCCACCCAGGTGCCCCCCCCCCCCCGCCATAAACTAGTCTTACAGATACTTCAGGGCCATTCTCAGAAACTGATCACATGATATCACAGCAGTTTCTAAAACTTACTTATGTTTCCTGGATACCAGACAACATTCTAAGTTCTTTTACTCATTAAACTTGTTCAGTTTTCACAATGACCCCATGAGATGGTACTGCTAGTCCCATTTTACGGATGAGGAAACTAAAGGCCAACGGGTTATGAGTAACCTGTCCAGGGTCACACAGCTAGGAGCTGACAAAGCCGACAATGAACACGGGCATTACAGCTCCGGATCCCACATGTTTCACCACATGGTGGGAACGATTTCCCATTCTTTATGTTTTATTTCTCCCAGTTGGTAGTCCTGGTTACCTTACAAATGCTTGTCTGAGAGATATGTTCTCCGTTTTCCCCTTCCTCCCTCCTCTCTTTCCTTCCCTTTCCCTTCTCCCCTCGTCTCACACAGCCTCTTCTAGCTGGTCTCCCCTTCTAGCTCGCTAACACAGCCTCTGTGTTGCCCCCCTGTGTGCCTTTTTGTCCAGCTGTCAGTGAAACACAGCTCTTGTTGCAGGCCACAATATTTTCCCGTGACTATCATTCCACCATTCTTCTTCCAGAAAAACAGCTGCTGCGGCTGCCTTGACACCAATTGTCCACTGGGCTCTTGGCAGAGTCGCTGCTGGCTCCGATAAGCTCCTCTAAGCTTTCCCAACCCCCAGGCCCAGACCCCTGTGGAGCTTTATGACTTTGGCTTTGCTGGCCCTTTCCCCAGTCATCTTCCTCCGTCCTGGAGGTCTCCAGTGTTATCTTTATTATTAAATATCATCCTCTCCACATTTTCCCTCTTTTCTTCCATTGTAAACACTTTTCACTTTGTCTCACTTAAGTCTCTTGTGGGTGGAGATTGCAATTTTCACTTCAATTTTCTTTCCTCATTGTTCAGAGGATCTTACATCTTAGCAAGTCTCTTATCTGACCACTTTAGCACTTTAGAATCTTAGATAATGTGTTACTGAAGGGTTAGAGGGAAGTTATTTGAGCCCAGGTTAACCTATACCTTCCTTTCTAAAAATGGTGTTTAGGTGTTTCTTGTTCCCTTGCTTCTTATACACACTTTAAACCATTTTAGACTTAGGAATAAAATGTTCAGGCAGGATACTCTGGGGCTTAGCATGGTTAAATAGTTTGTTAGCCAAGTTTATCTGTTTTGTGCAGGTAATATGTAGACATGAACAATAGAGTCAGAGGAGCTTTGGGAATGCTCAGAAAGTAGTCTCCCGCCCCCAGGGCATGACCATTTCTATGGAAGGGATTGCATCATTTACTCTTCAAGGCCTGCAGGAGAAATTTTATTGCTCCAGGCCACTCGTCATTTGTCCAAGCCATATGTGGGAGGAGACGTACTAAATGGTTTCTTAATTACTTCTAGACTTCCAATTTGTATCTTTTAACTCACCTCTGACCCCCCCACTCCAGACTAACGACTGAATGTATATGACATTCCTCTTTCTCCTTTTTACCCAGTGTTTGTGCTACTCAGTTCTCACCAAAGAAACAAACAGTATTCCCTTCAATGCTGACCCACAGAGTGGCGATTTAACCAGGAAGAATTGAGGAGACTATTAAAACAGTCACATACATA
This sequence comes from Mellivora capensis, assembly GCA_004024625.1. Taxonomy (NCBI): domain Eukaryota; kingdom Metazoa; phylum Chordata; class Mammalia; order Carnivora; family Mustelidae; genus Mellivora; species Mellivora capensis. The sequence goes on along the minus strand of PISX010009797.1, from coordinate 17,200 downwards.
CCCCCAAACTTCAAAAACACGGGGTTTTTAATTTTTCGAACCATGTTCAACAGAAAGTTTTTATTCTTTTTTTCTTTTTAAGATTTTATTTATTTATTTGACAGTCAGAGATCACAAGTAGGCAGAGACAGAGAGGAGGAAGCAAACTCCCTGCTGAGCAGAGAGCCCGATGCAGAGCTCTATCCCAGGACCCTGGGATCATGACCTGAGCCGAAGGCAGAGGCTTAACCCACTGAGCCACCCAGGCGCCCCAAGTTTTTATTCTTTATCCAGAAAAGTAACATCATCATATACAGGTAAAAGAACATTTTCTCTTCAATACCTTGCCCTATGGGCCAATAAAAGTTTTGAGGTCTTACTGAGATCATGTGATTTCAGAAGCTGCTGTAGCTTCACTCTAGCTTCTGTGAGTTGAATGTTATGGGAAGAACATTTGAGGGGACCTTGGTCATGCTTAATTTCCTTCTGCATTCTGACTGGGTGGTCCTTTATGAGTCAACAGGTTTTCAAATGGATTTCCTAGCTAAGAGCTCTGAATTGGACTATCTCTTTTCTCTCCTTCCAATACCAACTGCCCCCCCCCCTTTCCTAGGGGCTGGATAGCGTACTTGGCAGAATTCACTCAGAGGGGAATGGAGGCTGTTTGCAAATTAAACTAGAGAAAAAAGTGCCAAACAGTCCATTAAAATGGCCCTTGACTCTTTCACCTGAAATGTCTGTTACACCTTCCTCCTCCAGCTTTATTGAAGTATAATGTGTTGAGCAGGCAGCTCTTCCTCTTAAAGAAGTTATCAGCTTACACTGACATTAAACTTGGGAGGTAAATTCTCACCTAGAGGCAACCTGAATGATCCTATGTCAGGGTCTGAAATTGTCTGAGAAGCATTAGTATAATGACAAGAAAGGTGGATTTTTGTTGTTGTTGTCTGTTTGTTTTGTTTTTACAATAAAATTGAAATACAGAGCAAGAAACACAACACGCCAGGAAAAGACAAAAGAAACCTGGTGTGGTTAGTAAAGAAGTAACTGCTTTTCCTGGGAAGCTGTTTTTACTGCCTCATCACACTGACGGATTCAGTCATTTGTCTGACCAACTACCCAGCAGTGCTGCTAATTTACAGCAGGGAATGTTACATATCAAGTCAAAATGTAGAGATAATGTAGGATCTCCTTATTTTCTATATTTGTAGATGAAACTTTACCTTAAGGTATTCACTTTATCAGTTTGGGTGTGGAGGGCACCAGAGGGGACCAAATGAATAAAGTAGAGCTCCCAGAATTTTGTCGTCCTGGAAATATTACAAGAATGTTCTCTTTTCTTCACCTCATTTGTCACTGATCGAGAGGAACACGAATGTGTACTCCAACACTTTAGGTATGCCCAACAACTGATCAACCTGACTCCACAACTGACCTATTAACCTTTAAATTTTAAATAGGTAAATATTCTGGGGCACCTGGGTGGCTCAGTGGGTTAAGCCTCTGTTTTCGGCTCGGGTCATGATCCCAGGGTCCTGGGATCGAGCCCCGCATCGGGCTCTCTGCTCAGCGGGGAGCCTGCTTCCCCCTCTCTCTCTGCCTGCCTCTCTGCCTACTTGTGATCTCTGCCTGTCAAATAAATAAAATCTTTTTTAAAAAATAGGTAAATATTCTATACATGCATGTGATGCGTATATATAAGTGGGCTTGAAGCAGATTTGGGGAATGTTTGGTTCTTTTCTCTTTATGAGAAAGAAAAACACCTAATTTATAATCTCACTTGCCAGACCCATGTAGAAAGGATATTGGCTTTCTTACTCTAAAATCAACATATTGGGGACAGCTGGGTGGCTCAGTTGGTTGAGCGGCTGCTTTCGGCTCAGGTCATGATCCCAGCGTCCTGGGATCGAGTCCCATATCGGGCTCCTTGCTCCGCAGGGAGCCTGCTTCTCCCTCTGCCTCTGCCTGCCACTCTGTCTACCTGTTCTCTCTCTCTCTCTCTCTGACAAATAAATAAATTTAAAAAAATTTTTTTTTAAAAATCAACATATTGTCTTTATAAGATAATAGGGAAAATGCAGAAATATATAAACAAGCTGTGCTTTTAAATATAGTTATTTTCATATGACACTTGACCTCTTGTTAATACAGTGGTATAATGAGCAGAAGATTCAAGTAAATGATTAAAAGTGCAGGGGGTATATCGCATTTGTACCACTGCAAATTATAACCACAAAGAGAAATGACAGAGATCATATATATTTGGAAAGAACAAGTCCCCTTTATCCTTCAGTTTCTTCCTTGCAGCCTCAGTTTTTGTCAGGAGAGTCATGCATTGGGACCCACCACCACTTCTGCTGTTAGCAAGGTCAAGACCAGACTATCAAGCAGGACAAAAGGACATAGAAGAAGCTGACTGTTGGTTTCAAAGTTGGCATGAGTTCAAACAGGGCAATAATGTTTCCAGGGAAGCTGTCATTCACCAGCTTGCGGTAAATCATGGACTTGTGAAATCTCACCCACTAAAACCCATGTTTGGGAAGCCTGAGAAGGCAGAGGACTCATTTATTCTAAACTGATTTTAGAATGTTTCGTTGTTGCTTTCAGTCCCTCTGGAAAGGCACCTCTGCAGACCATTTAACATGAACTTTCTCCCGTCGTTGTCACTATGTGATGCCTCAGCCAGCTAATTTGTAGACAAGAGAGGGAGGCTGAGGAAATTAAGTATGGGGATTCAGGCTCCAAAGAAGGTGAGAACTTTAAATTCTTCACAACTGATGACTCCATAGTTCTGCACAGACAAGATAATAGGTCATCGTAGCATGTAAGAAAGACAAAGGCCAAAATATTTACCAAAAAAAATCCACATTAATTCTCTTTAAATTGAGCCTTAATCCTGTGAACATAGCTATCTATGGTCCTACTTTCCCGTAACCTCATGGTTAGGTTACCATAGTAGGACTTAGCAAGGTCCTACTTTCCCCTAACCTCATGACTCTTGTTCAGGACTTTCCTTCATCTGTTTCTAGAAGGTCTTCAGCAAGACTGCCTCCCTCCCCATGACCCCTAACTTGGACTCCTCAGAGCCCCTCAGAGCGATGTTGGGCTTCACATCCACCCTTCACATTTCTGCCTTGAAACTTGGTTTTAGATTATGTTTTGCCCTTCTCTACAAGAAATGCCCTTCTCTACAAGTTGTTAGTTCTTTTTCTTTCTGCAGATGGTTCCAGTTGTAGAACTCTTACCTTGTCTACAAAGTTTTCCCTTACTGGTTGAGATACAAATAAAGAATTCACCCAAGTCTATCCTATCCAAAATTGCAACTAAACTCAGGATTCCTTCACTCGGAAGGCACTGTGAGAGAGTGGAACAAATGTGGACTTGAGAAATTGATTGGTCTTTGATTTGGGAAGAATCAAGGGAATGTTGGCTGTCACACTAATTGTGGATATTATTGTTAGCCCTGGTTCCTTCGACCTTCATCTACAGATAATACCATGTATCACATATGGTTAATATGAGTATTAAATGCATGAGTAGGGTGTGATAGTTAGCACTGAATAAATGCAGTTCTTGCTCCATTCTAAGGAACGCACTTAAGGCTTTTCCTTCTGAGACTTGGGCAGAAGAACACTCCCTTATATGATACCTTTTTTTAAAATTTTTATTTATTTATTTGACAGACAGAGATCACAAGTGGGCAGAGAGGCAGGCAGAGAGAGAGAGGAAGAAGCAGGCTCCCCACTGAGCAGAGAGCCCGATGTGGGGCTGGATCCCAGGACCCTGAGATCATGACCTGAGCCGAAGGCAGAGGCTTAACCCCCTGAGCCACCCAGGCGCCCATTGCATCAACATTTCTTGAGGATAAATTCCTAAATATAGATTGTTGACTGAAGTGGTATGTGCATCTTTATGGCTTCTGATTCTAATCCATTGGTCCTTCCACCCTTCATTATCCTCCAGTCCTTTGATGCCCTCACTTTCTTCCTTACCCAGCTTAAATTCCTCAACAAGCATTATCATAACTCATATGAACATATCCTCAGCCCCCTGACCCTTTTCATGTCATTATACTCAAGGAGAAACTGTACCAATCCAACTCTCCATCTACTCGGCACCTGCAGTCATCACAATATGGCTGGAGAAAAACACAGAACCACATTGACCGACCTCACTTTATGGCCACTAACTTGAAATGAGTCCTTGATGTTTCTAGGCCATCATGCTAGATAACTCTAGACCATTCAGTCTCTCATTATCCTCCTTGACTGTTTCATACCGTGTTGTTTCTCGTCAACTTCCCATTTCTCCGTCGACCCCCATTCTTACACTCAGGTTCCTATTTCACTGTGAAAACTGAAATAACCAGAAGAGGGAGAACCCCTAGATGTCTACAACACTGCCTTAACAGCAGGTGTTTTCTTATATTCTGTCTTCCCAACTGTTACCATAGATGAATGGTCTCTGCTCCAATCTACTTCAAGGACATCATCACTCCAGCAACTTTGTTCTTCTGCTTCTCATTATCAATTTTTTTCTCTCAACTGCATGGTTCCCACCAGCACATAAACATGCTGCTGCCTTCCCATTTTAAAAATAGAATACACACTGCAATATTACTCAGCCTGCAGAAACCCACCATTTGCATCCACATGGATGGAACTGGAGGGGATTATGTTAAGTGAAGTAATTCAAGCAAAGAAAGACAATTATCATATGGTTTCACTCATATGTGGAGCATAAGGAATAGCTCGGAGCACCACAGAGGAAGGGAGGGAAATCCAAAGGGGGAGAAATCAGAGAGGGAGATGAACCGTGAGAGACTATGGACCCTGAGATACAATCTGGGGGGTTTCAGAGGGAGGAACGTGGGGGGAGGGGGTAATAGGGTGATGGGTATTGAGGAGGGCATGTGCTGTGATAAGCGCTGGGTGTTATGTACAACTAATGAATCATTGAACACTACATCAAAAACTAATTATGTACTATACAGTGGCTAACTGAACATAATAAAAAAATAAAAATAAGAATATTTTCTCTTGACCCTCTGCCCTTGCCGACAATCATCCCCTTTCGGCAAAACTCTTTAAATACTTGCCCATACTCACGGTTTTCAATTTCTCTCCTCCCATTCTCTCTTGTTATCATCTTCATTGAGGTAGAATTTATCTAAAATTAAATTAATCAATTTGTTGAGTTTTGAAAAATGTAAATAGTCATATAACAACCATCACAATTATAATATAGAACATTTCTCTCACCCCCAAAATGTTCACGTATACCTTTTATCCTGCTGTCTCTGGGTTAAATGAAGGTTGTTTTTTTTAAATGATTACATTTTATCTCATTGTGAGTTTTTAAAATTAATTGGTTTGTGAGTTTTTTAAATTAATTGCTGTTCTAGGGATTGCATTCTACATCTTTAATTTATCAAAATTTACTTTTGAAAAATATGATAACATATCGCATATAATTTAAGAACCTTACCATGGTATATTTCCAAATTTTTCTTCTTTGGTGCTGTTGTTTTCATGTTTTGCTTCTATGTATGCCATAAATCCTGTAATGCATTGTTGTTAGTTTTGCTCTAAGTGATGAATTATGTTTTAAAGAGTTCTTTAGGGGCACCTGGGTGGCTCAGTCAGTTAAGCAACTGCCTTCAGCTCTAGTCCTGGGATCAAGCCCTGCACGGGGCTCCCTGCTCATCAGGGAGTCTGCTTCTCCCTTTCCCTCTGCTGCTCCCCCGTCCATGCTCACTGTCTCCCTCTATCTCTCAAAATAAATAAAGAAATCTTTAAAAAAAAGATTTTTCTAAATAAGAAAAACTTCTATATTTGTGCACATATTTATCATTTCTGGCATTCTTCATTGTGTAGATCCAAGAATCCTTTCTTATTTCTTTTTGCATAGGGCTCCTGCCATAGACTTTCTCAGCTTTTGTTGCTCTTAACATTTTTTTTCAGGGGCCCCTGGGTGGCTCAGTCGGTTAAGCGGCTGTCTTCAGCTCAGATCATGATCCCAGGGTCCTGCACTGTCCTCCCTGCTCGGTGAGCCTGCTTCTCCCTCCCCCTCTGCTGCTCCCCTGCTTATGCACTCTCCCTCTCTCTGTCAAATAAATACTTAAATAAGTCTTTAAAAAGAAATTGTTTTTCAAACAGAATGTCTCACTTCATTATTACTGAACCAATCTACTAGTAGGGAAGCATAGGAACAAAGAGAAAAATTATTTTTTCCAAATAAAACATGTCTAACTGTTCAGATAGCGGTGGTGTTTTTAGCTTGTATGGTAAGATACGAATGACCCTAATACAGCATAAATGTGTGCCATCTCATGTGCTGTTCCTCAGAGACCCAGGCTGGTTCTTCTCCAGTGTTTCCTCTTGGAGTTGTACCTGATTTTATTACCAGTCTTCATCCATATCCCTTAGGGACTGGGATGATTCTGCTTTTGTTTTTTTGACCAGGAATTGCTTGATCCTAGAAGTCTTTTGAGAAAACTCTGCTGAAGGGCAGTCGGCTGGACTCACAACAATGGTGGGGTCATTGTGGCGAGCACCATTTACGAGTTGTCTTCAATTTTTTAAAATTAATTCATTAGAGAGAGAGCCCGGGTGAACATGTGCACACGTGCACATGGCAAGAGAGGGACAGTGGGAGAGGGAGAGAGAGAATCTCAAGCAATCTCCCTGATGAGCCCAGAGCCTGACACTGGGCTCCATCTCATGACATGGAGACCATGACCTGAGCTGAAATCAAGAGTCAGATGCTTAACTGACTGAGCCACCCAGGTGCCCCAGTCTTAAAATTTTTAAATTTTGCTTATTTGAAAAATGTTTTCCCTCAGCATAGGATTCCGGATGATGTGTTTTTGTTTCTTTCAGCACTTTAAAGATGTGCTGTTTGTCTTCTGGCCTGTGTGGCTTTTGGTGTTAAGTCTGCTCTCATTCTTTATCTTTATTTCTCTTTTTGTAATGTGTCATTTTTCCCTGGGCTGCCTTAAAGATTTTTCCCATTATCACTGGATTTTAACAATTTGATTATGCTGTGTTGTTTAGTGTCTTCTGCAGTGTCTTAAGGTTCACTTACCTTTTCAGTATTGTATTTTTTATTTCTAGAAATTTTATTTGGGTCTTTTAAAAATATATATCTTTCATTTCTCTCCTCATCAAGTTTGTTTCTCTTGACACCTTTGATTATGTTTACAAGATTTATAATCCTTATTTATGATTTCCATGATTTCCTGTTATCTCTGGTTCTATTTCTATGGATTGCCTTTAAATCTGATTGTACATCTTATTTCACTGATTCCTTAAAGGCCTGGTCATTTTCAGTTGGATAAAGAACTGCAAATTTTGATTTACTTGTTACTGTTGTGTTGTATTACATTAAAGATTATATTTCTGGCATCCAATTAAGGTCCTTGCGGATAATTTTACTCCCTTTTAGGTCTGATTTTAAGCTTTCTAAGAGTGGGTCCAGAACAGGCTTTACTTTGGACTAATTTAGTTCCATCAGTAAGGCATGACCCTTCTGAGGTCTTCAACCAGCATATTATGGGATCTCTTCATTTCGGTTGTTGGAAAACTGTGTGCCCTCCAGCACTGCGCCATCTCCAGCAATTGGCAATTGTTGTGGCTACTCCGTTCCCAGCCTTGGGGAGTTTCTCACATTGATGTGCAGATCAGTACTTAGCCAAAGACTCAGAAGACTCCTCTGGATAGCTTCAGAACTTTTCTCTGTGAAGCACCTGCTTTTCAGTGTGTTGCCATATAAATTCTAGCTATCCTGATATCCTCAAACTTTGCTCTTAATCTCTTCAATTCAGTAGGAGTGTTCGTTACTTTGGGTTCCTCTTCCTGACAGTATGGCCTGAAAACTGGCTTTAAACAGTTAGCTGGGGGATCATAAAGCTCATCCCATTTGTCTCTCTTCTTTCAGAGATCACAGTCGCATGCTGCCTTTTGGCCAATGTCTGAAAATCATTGTTTCATCTATTTTATCAAGCACATAGTTGTTTGTTTGTGGTTGAAGGGTAATTCCTGTAGCTGCTAATTCTTTCATGGTCGAAGGAGATACCCTTCCCCCAGTCTCCTTTTTCTTTTTTTTTTAAAGATTTATTTATTTTTAAAGATTTTATTTATTCATTTGAGAGAGAGACAGAAGGAGCAGGAGCAGGGAGAGAGGCAGAGAGAGAGGGAGAAGCAGGCTCCCTGCTGAGCTGGGAGCCGGCCATGGGGCTTGATCCCAGGAACTAGAGACCATGACCTGAGCTGAAGGCAGACACTCAGTCATCTGAGCCACCCAGACACCCCAAGATTTATTTATTTGAGAGAGAGAGTGAGAGCGCGCACAAGGAGGGGGAGGGGCAGAGGGAGAAGCAGATTCCCCACTGAGCAGGGATCCCAATGCAGGTCTCCATCCCAGGACCCTAGGATCATGACCTGAGACAAAGGCAAATGCTTAACCAACTGAGCCACCCAAGCACCCCATCCCCCACCCTGCACCCCCCCATCTCCTTTAAACTTACTCTAATCATCATTTGTTCCAGCATTCTACTGAAAATCTTTGCATCAAGGCCATCAGTGACCTCCAAATTGTTAAATCTAATACTACGTATATTTAAGATTCACAGAAGACTGTGAACTCTCTTTCAGAAATGATAAAACTATGGTTGATAACACAGTAGGATAGTATATAAGAGCAGTGAATGAAGACCTTCTTTAGGTCTAAAGAAAAGTAGTCATGCATTCTCAAGACTTTCTTACCACAAGGCTCACCTAGGGGAGATACAATTTGTTTTAAAACATGCCCTGTTTTTATGCGGGAAAGGTGAGGACAACAAAATCAGGAGCCAATTGCCATTGAAAAGGTGGCTCGTTACTTCCTGGTCTGAAGAGGAGACAGCCATGTGGGGAAGTGCCAGGGTCAGGCAGGAGCAAGAGTAGCAAGGAAAAATGTGGGCAAAAACCATGAATGAGTAAGGCAGGAAAATCAACCGATGGGGCCTGGGGTTGGATAGCGTGACCAATTTCAGTAGGCTCTGGGCAGTAGGAGTGGTCCCTAGTTGTCCAGTACTTGGCCCTAGGGTGATGAGGGCAAAGGAATATTGCCTCCAGGAGTCCAAAGTGAGATAAAGGAGGTGGTTTTGGACAACAGGCGCTGGATTGGTTAGTTTGCCTCTGAAAGGTATGCGTGGAGACAAGTTGCTATCACTAAGAATTAGCAAAACTTGGGAAGGGCAGCCCCTCCCCTGTCCACAAGGCCCCCAGATGTCAAAGCATCATAAAATACATACAATAGCAAACATTAATAGACACCAATAACAAATTGACCCGCCCCCCAGAGATTTATCTTCATCAGGGAATGAAAGAGGGAAGACATAATGATTCCCAGAGATTCCAGTCCAGTCATAGGCCACTGTCTTCTCATAGCTGGGTTACTGCAGTCTCCTCCTTGCTTCTGTGTTGGCTTTTCTTCTCCAGGCAGTGCTCAGGGTGCTGTTTATATGATACACGTCTGATCACATTGCTCATCTGCTTAACACTCCGCAGTGGCTACCCACTGCTCACGGAGCTGTGCCCTTATCATTACACGGGATAAAACTATTGTGTCTCATTTCTTGATTGGAACTACCCTCTCCTCTCAATGCCCTGCGCTCAGCACATGGCCCCTCCCCTCCACACGCGGGTAGCCAGTTGCACCGAGCCTCCCCCAGTTCTTTAAAGACATCAAACTCCTTCTAGTTCTTCCCACTTTTCCCCTCTTCCAAGGATCTTTCAGACCTTGATTCAAACATGCCCTCCTCAGAGAGGTTTTTCCTGACCGTCGTGTCCTCCCCCCCTCCCCCAACTCAGCTTCACGGGATCAGCTCCACATTTGCATAGCACACCCTGCTTCCCCACCGCAGCGTAGTCTAACTACATTTCCACAGTGACCTATTTACTTCTCTCACCTGCCGTGAGCACTGGGACTATATAAATTGGTCACCTCTGTCTTATCAGCACCACTGCCTCATCAGTAGTACAGCGGTCGACACATGAGTCTTTCAGGAGTTATGTGCGAAACGTGTATGCACGTGTGAAGCAACAGTGCTCTAAGACCAGGCCTGGGTGCACTGGGTTTGAACATCCCCAGCGGGGCCTGAGCAGAGACATGGGTTTGAGAAGAGCGTCAGGCTTCTAACACTCTTTCCACTGGGATGACTGGGGTTGGGCCTGGGTTTGGGAGTTCATAAACCTTCATTCCTGGCCCTGAATTAGAACCAAAGAGGAAAATAGAAGCAAAAGAGGAGGGGCCCCTGGGTGGCTCAGTGGGTTAAAGCCTCTGCCTTAGGCTCAGGTCATGATCTCAGGGTCCTGGGATTGAGCCCCGCATTGGGCTCTCTGCTCAGCAGGGAGCCTGCTTCCTCCCTCTCTCTCTGCCTGCTTCTGATCTCTGTCAAAATAATAAATAAAATCTTTAAAAAAAAAAAAAAAAGAACTAAAAGAGGAAATCTAGCACGTTCTTGGGAAATTTCTTCCCAGTAAGTTTACTCTGAGTCATTTAGTTCTTTATGCCCAGAAGGTTAATATGTTTATCAGTAACAGTGAGTGCTCTGAACTTAGACTGGTTTCAGATCAGGACAGGGATGACTACACCTGATGGAAAACGATGAGCCATAGAAATCCAGTGTTAAGAAACAATAACAATTCTAGGACGCCTGGGCGGCTCAGTTGGTTAAGTGTCTGCCGTCCACTCAGGTCATGATCCTGGAGTCTCCACATCAAGTCCCCTATCAAGCTCCCTGCTCAGCAGAGGGGTCTGCTTCTCCCTCTGACCCTCCCCCTTCTTGTGCTCTCTGTCTCTCATTCTCTCTCTCTCAAATAAATAAAATCCTCAAAAAAAAAAAAAAAAGAATAAAAATTCGAACACTATATAAACTTCAGGATCTCCCTCTTTAATTTCATCATTAGGTAAAGGTGATGAATACTACATCTCCATTTTCCTGAAACCGTATTTCCCAGGAAAAGATAGTTCAGCTTATCAAAGATTTGAGAATGAAATCTCCAAAGGCTAAGGGAAACTTCCTATAGGAAAAGAAAGTTCCTCAAACACCTACAAAGGAAGAAGAGATGGAGAGGAGGCTGTGAAGGTGGTGTGAAGGTCTGTCTTCCATTCTGACTGTGGTCTGGACTAGAACTGGCCTGAAGTTGCAGCAGGATGTATTAGGTTAAGCAGAAGGGAAAGTGAACAAGTGAGTGACCCAACTCTCTGTTTACACACACACACACACACACACACACACACACACACACACACGGGAAGATCCATTTGTACCTACTTTGTTTAAAAGCAGCTCAGATTTAAAAGACAAGAGGGTATGTCAGACCACTTTCCAAGACAACTTCAAACATTAAATAACTGAGACTTTTTCTTCTTCCTCTAGTGGTTCTTTTTGCAGAAAGACGGTGACCGGACACAGCTGGATTGCTCTAGTTTAGAGATTTGTCGACCATGTGTTTTGCACTTTAAGAGATGCTTTCAGAAACTGTGAAGAAAGAGTGACAATCGCTGGTAACATCATCACCATCATCGGGAAAGCAACCAGGCCGGTATGTTGTGCCTTCTGTCCCGTGAGAGATGCTGGGACAAGAGTGGCGGGGAGGACCCAGGGTTTCTCCTTGCTATTATGTATTGGGATCCAGGCTTTAGGAAAGGTGTATTTTACTGTAAATGTTTGCTATTCAATCTACCAGCGCCAGCCAGAGCGAGGACTAATGGATTTTAAGATAAAGGCAGATTTAAGTGGATGTAATTTAGGCAAGGAATTGCTAAAACTTAGAGCTTTCGACCAGGGAAGCTCAGACAAGGATTTGTGTGTTTTAGATAGCTGGTTTAGGACACCGATTGGAAATGTCCTTTTCAAACCTGAGATTCTGTGCTGCTATGACTTCTGTGCGTGTCTGTGGGGCACACTGTGTGTACAATGGCTGCATCGGCTGTTCACTCCTGGGAGAATACCCCCGCCCCCGGCCCCAGCTTTCCATATATTTATGTCAGTTCTTTCATTTATTTAAACAACAACAACAATAAAGCCATGACCCTTTTGTAAAAAGAAAAGAGTTAACAAGTTGTTTAAAAACAAAGTGATATGGGGGCACCTGGCTGGTTCAGTTGGTTAAGCGTCTGCCTTTGGCTCCGGTCATGATCCCAGTGTCCTGGGATCGAGCCCCACATTGTGCTCCCTGCTCAGTGAGGAGCCTGCTGCTCCCTCTTACCCTCCCCCTGCTCGTGCTCTCTCTCTTTATCTTTCTCTCTCTCATGCGTTCTCTCTCTCTCAAATAAATAAATTATATATATATATACATACATATGTATGTATGTACATACATACATGTACATTATATATACATGTATAATACATGTATTGTATATTATAATACATTATATTATATATATACATTATATATATGTATGTGTATATATATATACACATTATATATATGTATGTATGTATGTATATATATATATATGCAAAGTGATAGCCAGTTGTATTTTTCTAGTGGCAAAAAGGAAAGCTCACTGATTTTGGAATGAGGAAAGTTGGGTTCAAAGAGAGGTTCTGCTGTTTGTTGACTGTGGGTCCTAACAGATCAGTAACATTGAGAGTTACCTGTGTCCACTTGTGGAAAGTCCCACAGAAAGTTGTCACCAATATAGGGTAGGAGACTTTTGCATTGGATAATTAGGGGTAGGGGGAAGATTATGGTTTAAAAATGCCTACACAGGGGCACCTGGGTGGCTCAGTGGGTTAAGGCCTCTACCTTTGGCTCAGGTCATGATCCCAGGGTCCTGGGATCGAGCCCCCCAGCAGGCTCTCTGCTCAGTGGGGAGCCTGCTTCCCTCTCTCTCTGCCTGCCTCTCCGCCTACTTGTGATCTCTCTCTCTCTGTCAAATAAATAAATAAAATATTTTAACATAAATAAATAAAAATGCCTACACATTTTCTCTTTGTCCCCACCAACACCCTCCCAAATACTAAATCTTAAAAATATCGTACTGAATCTTAAAAAAAAAAGAAAAAGGTATAAAGGAAAAACCCCAGGAATATATTGAATCTGATGCTGCTTTATTTAAGGCCTTTAGAATAGGTGATACTTTCTATGAAATATTTTTTTTTCCAGAGCTGAAATGCAAGAACACTGCATCATTTTTATGAAAAATCAAACTCATCTAGGAAAGCTCTTCCTTCCCTCACACAGGGCCCTCGCCCCTCAGAAATCCTCCCCTCTGGATGTGCTTCAACCCCTAGAGGGCAGCATGCCCTCAAAGAAACTCGCCCAGGGCCCAATTAGAAGCCATTTAAATGGCAATTACCTTCTGGAACTGTTTCTTAACAACCTTTAAAAAAGACCTTAAAAAATCTCATTAGAAACACTAAAGAATGAAAGAGAGTATTAGCAATTTTTAATGAGTGCCACAGAAGTATGTTTTATTGACACTGGCACATAAATAGTATTTCAGTTCCTGGGAAATTATGAGACCTTGTGAATCATCCTCACCTTTACTGAGGGAATTCGGTGCAAAAGAAGCACCCCTGTTTTCTCAGATGGGGTTGTTTCTTCTCAAGCGATTTCCTATCATACCAGCCTCTCTTCAAAGCTCAGAGTGACGTGGCGAGGATTAGCCCTCCCTGCTCTTCCTTATCCCACCCAACTGCCTCCTTCACTTTCCTTCATTCTCAGCCCATTAAACATATGGGCACTTTATACACTTGAGACTGGGTTCTTAGTCGCCCTTCCCTGGTTTCTAGGATTCACTTTTGCTCTCCCCTTTGTCACTGCCTCACTTGTGGTGGAGAAGACACAGGCCCCACTGCACCCGGACCCCAAGCCCCCAGTGATACAACAAAGCCCACTGCACACACCCCTCAGAGACTCCAGGCCAAATCCACCCTGTTCTACACCTGGGGCTCCACTCAGCCTCCTTGGCAGGTGCCCCGTCTTCAGAAGCCCTAGTTTGTAATCCAGGTTCAAACACTAATCAAGACCTTGTGCTTCTAATACACAAAATGAAGGATGAAGCCAACCGCCTTCACACACCTTCAAGAGAGGCAGATAAGGATTACCAGTTACTTTGATGCCAACATCATCTTGGAGAACAGGTAACACAATTTCTCCCATTCATGGGAACTTCCCAGTGAAGCGTCTATGCTAATTCGGCTTTGACTTTGGGGTTTTGGGTGACTCTTTCCATCTTTTGTCAAACAATGGGTGGGCTTTGGCAGATAATCCAGTTTTCATCTATGCATGCAATGTTGTCAAAACAGGACACCAGAAGGGTTTTGTTTTTCTTTAAATGAAAAAAAAATCCCCCCACTATTGAAAGGCAGTATCCATTAATTCAATCGAACATTATTTTCATAAGCAAATATGTTTGAAAAAATTAGCAAGTAAATGCATAAATAAATGACCTACATTGAAAGCTGTTACTGGCAGATATGATAACATGTTTCCTGTTAACTAGTTTACATTTCTTTTGAAGTGAATTTCTGGCTGACAGTTTGTCACAGATGGTATCCTCACCTGCTTCATTAAGGCCTGTTTAGAAGACAGTTCTAATGTAGGTTTTATTCCATGTAAAGCCACCTAGAGATAATTTTAAATGATCATATCGACTAACAAACACGTAATCAAGAAGCTCTTAACATTTTATTAAAATTCAAGTCTTTCACCATTAGCAAACCTGCTTCATTAACATATTAATAGATAATGTTCCTGCTCCTAATTAGCGTGCATTTTCTTTGCATCATTGTAGTTGAAAGAATTCAGGTGGAGTTTGATAGAAAAGTTTTTTTTTTTTTTTCCTGTCAACAAAGCACCTGGGGGAAACAACGGAGGCTCCTGACCACCATTTCCATTTTAATCATTTGCTTCCTCCTGCTTGTCATTTTCTCTCCATAAAACCCGGCTTTTCTTTTCACTTATTTTCCCCATATTCAGCCCACTAGGGATTATAGACATGATAAACAATGAACTACTTGCCAATGGGCATGGATTTGGCCCCCCCACTGAAGAGTCAATTGCTACCTGTGGGAGAAATCCCAGGTACAAACAGTATTTTCATTTAGAGTTTGAGAGAAATGGGAACATTAACCCTGAAAAAAAGCTCACCTTTTTCTTTAAAATTTAAAAAAAAAAAAAGATTTTTTTTTTTAAACCACTTATTCAGAATGTGAGTGTGTGGAACAGAGAATATAGCCCATGTCTATGTTTCTGTTAGAAGAGTGATCGCCATGTCAAGGAATTGTATCTTACAGAGAGGAATGATTCTGGGAGCCTCCTTGGGAGGTTTTGTTTTTGTTTTAATGATCACAAAATAAGATTAAGTCTATCATCTAGGTCCTTGGAATACAGCCTCAGTATTACTTTGAAATATTCTCAAGTGAGAATATTCTTAAATGAGACTAGTTGTGACACATTAGCAATAAAGAATGGACTTAGTTTCATCTCTTAAAGTCATCATCTCATCTTTAAAGGGGAAATGATATTTATACTAAAAATAGCAATTATGTTCTAATATAGTCTGAACGATTATTATTCCTATTTACCAAAACTGTTCGGAAATCACACCCTTCTGCAACTTTAGAGCTTATCTGTGACATGAGGCAGAAGTTGCGCACACATTCTAGGCATATTGGAATCTCTTGTCTGGGTCAGAGATTCATTTTACCTATCAGGAGTACACATTATAGGCCTGTTGCACTTGGGCCTTACACAGCATCCATCTGGTCGCCTCATTCATTTTATCTGGGATCAAGTGCAGGCCCAGAGTTCATCCATTCTGTCTAGGTATCTCAACTTGTTAGGGGCAGAATTGAGGATAAATTTAAGCTCTTTTGATTTTTTTTTAAAAGCCATATCTCTTTCTTAAAATTTTCTGGCCCTGATTTTCTCAATAATAGAAAAGGTGAAATGACAGCTATGAGTTATTAAAATGATATAACATGCTGTCTTTGAGGGGCAGTTGATTGACTGTGATCACAAAGAATGTT
Organism: Mellivora capensis; assembly: GCA_004024625.1. Taxonomy (NCBI): domain Eukaryota; kingdom Metazoa; phylum Chordata; class Mammalia; order Carnivora; family Mustelidae; genus Mellivora; species Mellivora capensis. Next base: position 1,188 of record PISX010009797.1, on the reverse strand, counting down.
TTCATCACCCATCAGGGACATCACCTAGACAAAAGAAAGGACTCAAACACACTACTCAAGACCTAGGTGGGACCAGCAAGAGAAGTGCTGCCTCTTTGCCCTTTAACAGTGTGATCTGAGCTAGTATTTCTACATGGATGATTGAGACTTACAGGATTTAGTCAAGCACTGTCCACTAGAATTTTCTGCTATGTTAGATACTTGAACTATCTGCTGTGAGAACCACTAGCCACACGTGGCTATTGAGCACTTAAAATGTGGTTGGTGCAACTGAGGAAGTGAATTTTAAATTTTATATAATCTGAATTAATTTAAAATTAAGTAGCCACATGTGGTTGGTGGCTTTTGTATTGTGTTAGCACTGATTTATTCTATCCTGGGGAAGAATTGAATTCACATAACGTCAGGGAGCTAGAGACCCCTGGTGGAGGGGATTGTTATCTGCAGGACACCAACACAACTTATTAGGAAGGTGGTTGTTTGTTTGTTTTGGGTTTCTTTTTTTTTTTTTTTTTCCTAAAATGCAGATATTTCGGGATTGTTCACGTATTTTGATGCTAGGTACCAAATCCTCTAGGCATTACAGGATGGAATAATGAGGAATTCAGGGGCCAATTATTAAATAGGTTGATTTTATTTCTTTTTTTTTTTTAAGATTTTATTTATTTATTTGAGAGAGAGACAGTGAAAGAGAGCATAAGCAAGGAGAAGGTCAGAGGGAGAAGCAGACTCCCCGTGGAGCTGGGAGCCTGATGCGGGACTCGATTCCAGAACTCCAAGATCATGACCTGAGCCGAAGGCAGTCGTCCAATAAATAGGTTGATTTTCACCACGGTCATATAGAGTTCCTGTTACTAGCTTTAGCAGGACACTTGGCAGATAGTGAAAACTGTTTTTTGGTTTTTTTTTTTTTAAGATTTTATTTATTTATTTATTTATTTTTTAATTTGTTTAAAGATTTTTTTTTAATTTTTATTTTTTATAAACAAATTTTTATCCCCAGGGGTACATGTCTGTGAATCGCCAGGTTTACACACTTCACAGCACTAACCATAGCACATACCCTCCCCAATGTCCATTACCCCACCCCCCTTTCCCGACCCCCTCCCCCCAGCAACCCTCGGTTTGTTTTGTGAGATTAAGAGTCACTTATGGTTTGTCTCCCTCCCAATCCCATCTTGTTTCTTT
>PISX010009796.1:0-73913 GCA_004024625.1 Mellivora capensis | reverse complement strand
AAAAAAATAAAAAAAAAAAAAAAAGAAATGGGCAGAGGACATGAACAGACATTTCTACAAAGAAGACATCCAGATGGCCAACAGAACATGAAAAAGTACTCCACATCACTTGGCATCAGGGAAATACAAATCAAAACCAAAATGAGATACCACCTCACACCAGTCAGAATGGCTAAAATTAACCAGTCAGGAAATGACAGATGTTGGCAAGGATGCAGAGAAAGGGGATCCCTTAAACACTGTTGGTGGGAATGCAAGCTGGTGCAACCACTCTGGAAAACAGCATGGAGGTTCCTCAAAAAGTTGAAAATAGAGCTACCCTATGACCCAGCAATCGCAGTACCTGGTATTTACCCTAAAGATACAAATGTAGTGATCCAAAGGGGCACATGCACCCGAATGTTTATAGCAGCAATGCCCACAATAGCCAAACTATGGAAAGAACCTAGATGTCCATCAACAGATGAATTCATAATGAAGATGTGGTAGATATATATACAATGGAGTACTATGCAGCCATCAAAAGAAATGAAATCTTGCCATTTGCAATGACATGGATAGAACTAGAGGGTATTATGCTGAGCGAAATAAGTCAATCAGAGAAAGACAATTATCATATGATCTCCCTAATGTGAGGAATTTGAGAGGCATTGTGGGGGTTTTGGCGGGTAGGGAAGGAAAAAATGAAACAAGATGGGATCGGGAGACAGACAAACCATAAGAGACTCTTAATCTCCCAAAATAAACTGAGGGTTGCCGGAGGGGGTATGGAGAGGTTGGTTGGGTTATGGACATTGGGGAGGGTATGCGATATGGTGAGTGCTGTGAAATGTGTAATCCTGATGATTCATAGACTTGTACCCCTGGGCACATAATACATTATATGTTAATAAAAATAATTTTAAAAATCTAAAAGAAAAAAGAAGTCTGGGGGCGGGTGGGTAGGTCAAGTGTCTGTCTCTTGACTGGTTCGAGTCATGATCTCAGGGTTGTGGGATCAAGCCCCACGTCAGGATCCTGTTCGGCGGGAAGTTGGCTTGAGATTCTTGGATTATCTCTTTGTGTCCCCCTCTGCCCCTCACCACTGCTCTCTCTGTCTCTCAAATAAACAAATCTTAAAACAACAACAATGGGGTGCCTGGGTGGTTCAGTGGGTTAAGCCTCTGCCTTTGGCTCAGGTCATGGTCTCAGGGTCCTGGGACGGAGCCCCACATCAGGCTCTCTGCTCAGCATGGAGTCTGCTTCCCCTATCCCTCTGTATGCTTCTCTCCCTACTTGTGATCTCTCTGTCAAATTATTAAGTAAAATATTAAAAAAAAAGTTCTTAAAACAACAACAACAACAAAAATAACAACAAAGAAGAAGCAGTTAAGTCTAATATATGTTGACCTGTAATATTTACTCTTTTTCTCACAATTGTTTTTTTGTTTTTTTGCCTTATTTGTTTGGGGTGACAAAAATCACAATAGGCAGTTTTATTTGTAGAATTTGATCCACAAGTCCAGAAAAAATAAATAAAAGGATCTTGAGTCTCTATTATATTTGTACACAAAATAAACCAAAAATAAAATTTACCATGAGGTCATTTAAATGTATTTGCAAATGATCTGATAAGGGAAACATGATTTACAACATGGGAAACTTCTAACAACCAAAGACTTGAATGCACTGCACTGTAGGTCATCTAGACTATGTTAGCATGAATGAACAAAGTGATAGGTCCAGAATGCACTCCTGAAACCCCTTCCTCAGTGCAGACTTTGATAACTGTCTGTGGTAAAAAGCACCAACTCTTGTTCATTATATTGGATGGTCATTTTGTCCATTTTTCCTCCTGTGATGATGAATCCATTTTAAATACTTCAATTATGAAAACACTCCAAATCCACAGAAAACACCCCAAATTCCATCCTTACATTTGCAGTTTGTACGAGGATATCCAGCCATGTTCACACTGAGCTGCTATGTCTTTAAATGCCACAGCTGTCCAGGCAAGTTTTTCTGATGTCACAGGTAATGTTATCAACTGCGTCACTGACACAGTGGGGAGGGCAATACCTTCCCAAGATGGCTGTGTATTCACAGCTCAAATTGGAGCAAGTTGTCAGTAATCTACCTCTCCTTCCAGACACTGGCACTGCTGGCAGCTGTGAGTCCAGTTGTCTCTACTTTGATAGAGCTTGTGTCTATTTAGATCTAAATATTGACTTGTGACCCTGGTGTCACACTTTGGGCAACAGAAAAGGTCAGCATTTGGATTCCAGCAATGACAAGCTATCTGTTGGCAAATTATTTTGGTTCTCGCGGGAACAGAGAGAACACCTGCCTATTGTACTGCACTTCTCCATTGGGGCAATCACCAGAGCAGGAGAGCCCAGATAGACAGAGACAATCGAATTCGCTTGCCAGGTTGATGGAGGCCAGGGCAATTACTCCAACAAGTATGGGTTCTTATGGCACATTCATCAGTGTTAATACAGGACTCCATCATCCTAAAAACTGCTTCTGCACTCACAGTGGTACGAGCCTGGCAGGTTAACACAGCGGGAATGATTGCGGCACTCAACGATTCCTCCTGTACATTCATCGATATCTTTCTTGCAGTGGCTTCCTTTGAATCCAGAGGACAAACGCATCTGTTAGGACCATGATATTCCATATCTGCTGTGCTCTTGGCAGAATACTCTGCAAGTGGTCTTGTTCCCCACTTAGCCCAGTTTGTAGGTGCAGCTGTGTCTCTGGACAGTATTGGTGCAGATGGCACTCCCATCACAGGTGTGCTGCCTGTGGCCACATTCATCCCATTTTGTACAGGAGAAGTCATTCACAAATACGTATCCTGGGATACAGTCACAGCGGTGTAACCCAGGCAAGATGACACATGGAGTATTGGCATGGCAGTAATGCATTTTAGCTGCATACTCATCAATATTCTCATGGCAGGCAGAGTCTCTCTGGGCACAGATGTTACTCTTCTTGCACTCACAAGTGGCTTTTGTATTCTAGTTTTTGCACTGTAAGTTTTCACCATATTTAGCTCTGTCTGCACAAAAGTTATAACCTCTACTGCATGTGACCCTTTTCTGAGCAGTTCAAAGGAGGGCATGCTTCTGTAACTTTTATTAAAACTCCACCTCAGCATTCCCAGCAGCTCTAAGTTAAGATCCATTGGCTTTCAGCAAGGACTTTTCCTTTAAAGACGCATTTTGGTCAGCAGACTTTACAGCACTGGCTGGCAATGTGCATGGGGAGGGAGTCTGGGGAGCAACTGAGAGAGGGATAGGATGTCCTTCGGCCCTCCACAGCACCATTCGGCATGTTCAGTTCCTGCAGCGATTACCATCAACCCAAGAGACTTGGTCTCTGCAGAAAAGTTGACTCACCTGGCAGATCTTGCTATGACAGTCTTCCAACTGACTAAGTCTCACCACTGCATAATTTAGTTTTGTACGCATCTTGGCCAAAAATTCCTAAAAGTCCGTGACTCCTCGTACCAAGCTTAAGAAATCACTGCAAGTTGGATGAGTGTGATTCTGGTTCAGACATTATGTTATGTATTCATTTGGCATAAAGATGATATTCCCATCTTGGATGGGTACTTTGAATAAGGCATGCTTTTGGTTTTGCTGACCAATGTGACCTTGTTCCACTGTCCATTTACCATCCAGTATGGTAGTGCTTCAGTCCTGGGATTCCCATCATGTACATAGTGTTATTGGATCTCATCCCTCAGACCTTTGTTCTCCAGTTCAAAATAGCTGTGTTCCAGTTCGCAAATAGACAGTACCAATCCTAATCATTTTCACTGTCTAGCTATATTCTTAGGACCGTTAAGAGGATTAAACTAGGTGATGGTTGTAAACTACATCATCTGACTTCGTGTTGTCATTATATTCTCTTTCCAATCTCATGAAACCCCATCCTGTTCCTCACATAAATTTTCTCTTGATCCATGGTCCTTCCTCCCTCTGACCCTTCCTGAGCTCATCTAACAAGAAGAAGCCAAATAAATCTTCCTCAACTGTTAACATCTCATTCCCCTACTCAAAAAACTCCAGGGCCTTTAAAGACATCTGTAATCTACTTTCCACATCTTCTCAACACTCTCTGACAAGAATGACCTTCTGCTCTAGCCAAATGCACATATTCACTGGTCTAGAGCTATCCCACAAAATCCCATGCAAGTGACTATTTTCCCTCCATTGTTCATATTTGAAATAAACTACACCTCCTTTCTCAATATCTGAATTTTACATTTCAATTGCAGTCGGGCTCAAATCCTTGCTTTCCCATTAAACCTTATCAGACAACTGCATTCCAGAGCAATTTCTTCCTCTCTCGAGTACTAAAGCTTTTTTTGATTCATTGACTCATAATCTGATTTGCAATAGATACAACTTTTCATGTATGTATATCAAAACCTCAGTGAGAAAATAACATTTCTGAAGGCAGGGCCAGTAGTGTATTTGTGTGTGTGTGTGTGTACTGCCATACTTAAGCATAACGACTGTTATTGTTATTCAGAACTATGTTTCTGGTATTGTGCCAAATGCTTCATTTTATCAGATTTAATTCTCTCCAGAACTCTTGAGGGAGGGCTTATAATTAGCCATTTATCAGGCAAGAAAATTTAAGTACAGAGAGGTTGAGTTATTTGCCCAAGGTCACAGAATTAGTAAGATGGATCTGAACCACCTAGGTATCTTGGACTCCGCAGCTTAGACTTTTAATAACATTTTGTGAATTGATTAAACATACTGCTTTATGAAATCTTACTGGATATACACATAAATTCCTCTACTTCTAGTGTCTCCATGGGAAACCCAAATATGGGATTCATTTTAGAGATCAGATATTTCTACAGTAGAATCAATTTCCTAAGACACTTTTCTTTAATCTGTGATACAAACCTTGACATAATCAGAAAGGCATAAAAAAGTACATTTACTTCACCATGCAGGTTGTTCAGAATTGAAACAGTGCAAAACAAACGTGAGGCCATGCAACATCTTTCTATTTGCCATGCATTCCTATTTTAAGCAGAATTTGGATGCCACTAATCACCCAAAATTTTTAGGTGGGTTTTATGATACATGTTTTAGGTCCCAGCTAAAGAGAAGAATAGTTATTTACAGCATTTCAATAATATATGAAGATCAAAACTAATATAAAATTTCAAATACTGAATTTCCATAAAGCTTTATTGTGAGAGAGGGTATTTTTTGGCTTTTTGATTCATTTGTTTTTTACCTTGTCTCTCTCAATATTCTTGAGAGATTCTTAACATTTTTAAAATTGTGTGGGGAGGTTGAAGCATGGTGGGGCTGGAAGAAAACGTTCACCAAAATATCTTACAGTTTTAAATTCTTTAATCAGAGAAGCATATTAACTCTCATTAATTAACTCTGAATTAAAACAAAAAACAAAAGCAAAAAACAAAAAACCATTTAAATTTTAAACCTGACCAGTCAAGAATATTAAACTGACTTGGCTCTTTTGGCAATCCATGGTAAAGGAAAGCTGGGAAAATCCAATCCTGACAAAGAAATTCTAATTCAAAGAGGGTAATGTTAAACAAAGATCTTTCTCAAAATACACTTAAAGTATAAAGAGGCCATATCTTTATTTTATTCTTGTTTGTTCTATAAAAATAAAAATGTATGGAAAGGAAATGAAAATTTCAATCAACTTTCAGTGGTAATTAAAAGCAATTGTAGTCCTCAGGCTGTTTCTTTCCAATATGATCCAGTGATCAGAAGGAATTGGAAATGATTACATTTTAACTAGAAACACATTTCTGTCCAGAACTGAGCTTCGAAGCATGAAAAAGGCACAGTGGTGGCCCCTGTTTGTGTTTCTAATTTGAACTTCAGTGATTATTCTGCCAGACTTCTGGCTGTGCTAAGATCCAGAAAGTCAAAGCCAGCATATTCTTGTATGCTGTTTCATGCAAAAAAAAAATAAATAAAATTGCACCAATTACCATGTTTGCATTTTGTAGAATGGCTCTATTTAAATCGATTATAGGTTAAACAAGAGCGTTTGTAAAATTCACAGCTCAGAGTTAATCTGGCTTTATTCCAGGGCACCCGATCTGAAAAGTAAGTGATTGCAAGCACTCTTGGAAAAAAGTTAGCAATGGCCTATAATGGAAAACAGTCTGAAACAATTAAATTTAGCCTGCTTTTCAAATTAAGAAATTCATCCCATCGCTGGCCTTTCATTTGAAAGATTTCATCAGATCCCATGAAAAATGCTCATCTTTTTCTGATATTCAGTTAGTGCTTCCAAAATGACATCATCATCAATGATAAGGATAAAAGCAATGAAAAATGTAATGCCTCTTGCCAGGAATTACTTGGTCATAGAAAGCACCTAAAGGCTGTTGTAGTTGCTCTGACTTCACAGCTCCTGGAGCTGGGAATTTTGTTTTCTATGGCCAGGAATAATGCAGTCATAGAAATCTTGAGGGGATGAAAGAGGATATCTTTGTGGTCCCTAAAGAGCTTGGCAACTTACTATATTTGACGTGAAATATTCAGTCCTTTTATTTTCTTATTCTAAACACACATGAATCTTTTTGACCAATGAATCTCTGCTCCTGATTCTTATTCTGAGAATCTAATAATTACTTAGAACTTTTATATAATGTTTTAAAGGATATGATGTCATTCTTGGGGTTTTCAATATTTCTTTAGATGGCATGAAAACTGAATGCCTGTAAAATAACAGAGTAAGATCCTCCCACCTCTATTTATAATCACTCAGAGATGTTTTATTAACAAGTCACTTTCCTCAAAAAGATAAAGGGGAGAAATGCTCAAATGGGAAAAGCAAATTGTGATTCCTAGGAACAAGTTAGATGCTCTCAGATGGCATATTCTTTTCATTCATTTCATTTCACTTCACCAGTACTTATATAACACTTCCTGTGTTCCAGGTACCCTTCTCAACACTTCACAAATATCAATTCATTGAACTCATCCATAACATCATAAAGCAGGTTCTATCATTAACCCCACTTTACAGGTAACACTGAAAGAGAGGCTAAGTAATTTGCCTAAGAGCATGCAGTTGGAGAGACAAAATGAAGTTCTGCAGTCCATCTCATGTTTATAAGGAGCCCTGGTGGTGTGAACAAGCATAAGGCCCATAGAGACCATCAACAAAAGCTGTCCAATGGCATGGACTTTGAGAGCAAATGGTAAAGTCATTTTGAGTTTGGTTGTATGAATTTTATAGCTTAGAGATGATTTTTTTTTTATGTTTGTTTGGTAAAAATTTCAAATGCCTGCATAAAATCTCTAGCTGTATATGATGAGAAAAATATACATAAGTCAGATGATTTGTCTGTCTGGCTTTTCTTATTAGCATGTGATAGCAAGGCTAGATCTTTAAAGTGTGATGGCTAAGATTAAAGAAAAGAAAATTATATGTAGATATAAGTATCTATAAGTATATCACAGTACCATTTATGTAAATCTAAAAATATACTCAATATAAAGCCATAATATGTGTCTTATGAATACATACACAAAACCCAAAATGGATACATAGCTAACACATTAGAAGAGTTTAAATAAGAGAGGAGCAGAGCTTTAGAGGGACCATTAATCACAGACTGAGATTTGTAATTAACTCAATTCCCTGGCCCCAAGGTCTGAGGCGAGGAGAAAGCATTTATCTATTTATGCATGAGTGTACTGAATCCTCTTATCTAGGTACGCATTCATGCCAACAAGAGAAAATGAGACTGTTTTCTGTGTTGCTGATACTCATTAGATTATTTTATTATACAATAATTATTAACCCTTGAAGCAGCAGTTCTCCCACATTTGGAGCTCAGGATATTTTATGCTGTATAAATTATTAAGGACTCTAAATAGAGTTGACAGCCTAAAGAGATATGTCTATACCGATTTATGTCTATTGATATTTATCATACTAGAAATTAAGACTGAGAATATTTAAATACTTAATAATTTAAAAATAACAGGGACAACCTTATTACATGTTTATATAAGTAACCTATTTTTAATGAAAAATAATTATATTTTCCAAGACAGAAAAATCTAGCAAGAAGGGAGTCATTTTTACACACTTTTACAAATATCTCTGGTATTTGGATTAACTAAAGATAGTTGGATCCACATATCTGCTCTGCATTCTATTTTTGCCATGTGTTGCTTTGGTTGAAATATATAAAGAAAATATGACCTCACACAGGTGTGTAGTTAGAAAAAGAAAGAATATTTTAGTGGCCTTTCAGATAATTGTGGATTTTATTTTTTGATATGACACCAAAACCTGACAAGTTATTAATGGTTATTACAATGTGGAATCAGAAACCTATCAATGAACTTTTTGCACTGTGTTACATTAACATTCACTGATGTATGTTATATTTTGAATGGATCTTTTACACATGCATGCTTTGTAACAACATGCATTGATCATGAAAATTACAGGTTCACTGAGTGATGCAGATCTTCCAAATGTTAACACATTTCATTAAGCAATATCAAAACATCACATTTGTTAATATCCACGTAATAAATGTAAATCTCATCCTAAAAGTCCCTTTTAAACTGGGGGAAGTTTCAAGCTTACAGTGGTAGATACAAACTTTTCCAAAATTCGAATTTTCATTTGAAAGCTCAATGTTATATTAGCACTTAATAACAATCACGTCCCTTAAAGTGGCATACCCACTTTATTCATTTTTTGTAAAGATTTTATTTATTTATTTGAGAGAGGGAGAGAGAGAGCAAGTGCAGTAGGGGGAGGGGCAGAGGGAGAGGGAGAAGGAGACTCCCTGCTGAGCAGAGAATCTGAAGCTGAGCTCCATCCCAGGATCCTGAGATCATGTCCTGACTGGAAGGCAGACAGAAGGGACTGAGCCACCCAGGAGCTGCACTCCCCACTTCATTAATTTCATTTTTGATAAAATGATGGTTTGTAGACATCCTTTTAAGTAAAAGTGTTACTCAGCCTGCAACTCAAACAATGATTTTTCCTATAGACAACTATTGTACTTTGGTATGCAGAAGGAGTACTTAATGTGTATAGATTATTTAAAAGACATGTAATCAAGGGCTGAAATATCATAAATTTTCACTGCTTTCCACTGTCCTGTCAAGGACATTCTTAAGTAAGACATCTTTTTTTTTTTTTTTTAAAGAGTGAGTACATGCCAACAGAGAACACAATGTCTGATGCTATTTACTTGATTCCTGTAAAAACACCAGCAGATTTCCCTACCTTCAGTATATAGTAAATAGAAAATGACAACTTACTATCATTATGAAAATAGTTTTGATGTCACAGGATCCTCAGTGGTCCAGAGACTGCACTGTTACTCTACAACATGAGATCTATTCAAACTCAGCACCTAAAGAATTTACATGCTAACTGTATCCTAAAATATGTAATGAAATCTGGATCAGGTATCTCCTGAGACTCCAGTAAGAGTGAATCCAGAGTTTTCAAGACCATCTGTTCCTTAATTAATCTTGTTTGCCTTAGTGATGTTTGGAGCATTGATTTTTTTTTTTTAAATTTATTTATTTTGACAGAGAGAGATCACAAGTAGGCAGAGAGGCAGGATCCTCGTGGAGCAGAGAGCCCGATATGGGGCTCAATCTCAGGACCCTGAGACCATGACCTGAGCTGAAGGCAGAGGCTTTAACTCACTGAGCCACCCACCCAGGTGCCCCTGGAGCATTGATTTTTTTTTTTTTTTAAGATTTTATTTTTATTTATTTGACAGACAGAGATCACAAGTAGGCAGAGAGGCAGGCAGAGAGAGAGAGAGGAGGAAGCAGGCTCTCTGCTGAGCAGAAAGCCCGATGCGGGGCTCTATCCCAGGACCCTGGGATCATGACCTTTAGCTGAAGGTTAAAAGAGGCTTTTAACCCTCTGAGCCACCCAGGCGCCCCTGGACCATTGATTTTTAAAAAAGACAAATATTTAAGTGAATTTTCAAACTTTCTTAACTTCTTATTCCCAAGGACTTCACACTTCCTCAGTGAGATTACCGGTTAAATCAATGGACAACACTTTTGCTATATGACTTATTCAGAAGGTGGTTCTGAGGCTGTTTCAGACCTGAGCTGGGTCACTGATCAATACTTAATCAGTTCACTAAATTGATTTTTTGGAGTTTTCCATCTAATTCTGGTTCCCAGTCCAACCCTCCTATATTAAAACCTGCAGAAACACAAGTGTTTCTTACCACAAATATTCTAGTTCTTGCCCTTGAAGCAGACTCACAGGCTCCTGAAATTGGTACTCTGAGGATATTTTCTGTTTCTGCACCTGCCTCCTCACCCCCCACCCTTTACTTTTAGTGGTTACGGAGTGTCCCCTTTTACTATCAGCAAGGTAAGGAAAGTACGAGTGCCTTATAACATATATAATACATCAAGAACACGAATAAATCCCAGCTCACATTTAGTCAATTAGCACTTCTTGATAGCCTCATGAAGACCCTGGTCTGATGCAGAGGATTTGGGAGTAGGAAGAGCAGCAACATTATAAAGAAGTTGAAGTTATAGGGCTTAGCCTCCATAAACTGAAAACATATTTGAGAGAAACAGCTCAGACTCATGTGAAAGGGTGATGAATGAAGGTGATATCCACTGAGAAGTCAAATGAACCAAGTCGTGCTGTTCCTACAACTCCAAACCCACCCCAGGTTGCATGGCCTTTGCACTTGATGTTCCCTCACCCTGCAAATGTCTCCCCTCAGTGCTCTGCACTTTATGCATCCCTCTGCTCAAATGTCACTTTAGCAGGGAGGACTTCACACTATCTAAAATAAAATCTCTGATTATCTGTTTCTTACCCTGTTTTATTTTTCTTCACAGAAGCTACCACATCTGATATATTATACATTTATGTCTTTGCTTGATATTGTCTGCTTCACTTCAACTCACCATTGGTTCCCAAGGGCAAGGACTTAATTGTTCACTGTTCTATCTCAGGGCCTAGACAGCTCATGGTACATAATAGGACACAATAAGTGTTTGTTGCTTGAATAAATGAGTGAATGCTATAAAAGCTCAGAGTGGGGGGAGGAGATAAAAGCTCGGAGTGGGGAGACGAGATCCCTTGTACTAACCAGGTGGCAAGGAAACATTTGGTAGTCTGAGGTTTGAGCTAGGCATGCAAGGCCAATGAGCAGAGTAGTCTACCTGTTTTATAGGACTCAAGTGAAATGGCATCTTCTCAAGCAAGCCTTGTTGGAGCTCTAGAACTGGATGACTTGCCACTGCTTTTGGTCCCATAGTTCTCCATGTTCTCCCCTATGTTAGAGTTCACACTAATGTATTTTATCTCCTACTTACTTGTCTAGCTACCCCAATAGAATATTAACTCTGGGATGAGAGGAGCAATGTATATTCAGCCATAGCATAGATCTTGCTACCTCCTAAAAATACTAGTTGACTGCATAATTTATTAGCTAAGCAGTAAGCTCAAGTCGAGGAGTGGGAAAACATAATATGGATCAAACCATGGTTTGCGGAGCTGAGACACAGAATATGGGTTTTAAGCAGGGAGATGCTACAGCAATCTATTGCCTTAGCAAGGCCAATATGAGCATGTGTCCATGATGAAGCAAGTGAAAAAATAATTAGTCTGAAAGACAAGTTGTAACTGTATTGCAATGCTCTAGGCACAAAATAATAAAGGGCTGGACCAGCGGTAGCAATGGGAATATTCACAAAGGAACAAATGTAGCCAAATGTCACTGATTTGGCATTAAGAGCAACCGTAAATGAGTGCACTTCTTAAGCCTGGATGACTCTGAAAGGCTGATGCGATCACTCTAGCCCATGTTCCAAGCCTTCAGCCTCTTAAGAAAAGAATTTTTTGGCAAACTATTCACTGTAATGGCACAATTTCTTTATTTTAGTATACTCAATGGTAGACTCTGTCAGAGTTCATTTATACACCCTCTACTTGGATATTAAGCTTTTAAACAAAACTTTAAAATTCTAAGATTAAATTTCTTTCCTGATTGCTGACAGTTATCTATGAAAAGAAGTTAATTTGTAGGACGTAAATGTAAAGATAATAAAATATTAAATTTCATCAAATTCTTCTTTGGAAGTATCACAGAATTCAGGGCTTCAAGAAACTTCACAGCAGATAAAGCAAATAGGATTTCCTTCTCATGAGAATTATCTAAAGCTGCATATGGGCTCAGTGATTCGTGGGTTAGACTAAGGCAGGGAGTAGAGGAGATGGGAGCACAAGTACCAGATTTTTTTTCTCTTCCTCCCTTAGAGTTCAAGTCTGGTGCCTTCTCTTTTGCAAATAAGAAAGTTGCAGTAAATGGAGGAAAATGATGAGCTACTCAAGGTCACAGGGCTGATCAGAGGCATAATTAGATCTGGAACTCAGATCTCCTGACTTTCAGGTAAGAAAGCAGAGTTTTTAAAAAAACCACTGGGCTGGGACACCTGGGTGGCTCAGTTGGTTAAGCGGCTGCCTTCGGCTCAGGTCATGATCCCAGCGTCCTGGGATCGAGTCCCACATCGGGCTCCTTGCTCGGCGGGGAGCCTGCTTCTCCCTCTGCCTCCGCCTGCCACTCTGCCTGTGCTCGCTCTCTCGCTCTCTCTCTCTGACAAATAAATAAATAAAATCTTAAAAAAATTTTTTTTTAAAAACCACTGGGTAGCTCAGTTGTTGAGCAGCTGCCTTCAGCTTAGGTCATGATCCCAGGGTCCTGGGATTGAGCCCTGCATCAGGTTCTCTGCTCAGAGGGAAATATGCTTCTTCCTCTCCCACTCCCCTTGCTTTTGTCCCCTTTCTCACTATCTCTCTCTCTCTCTCTCTCTCTCTCTCTCTCTGTGTCAAAAAAATAAATAAATAAAACCTTTAAAAAAAGATAAAGCAGGGCTTCTTAATAGGAAAGGTAAGCTTCAGAAACCAAGGAACAACCTTGGTTTTCTATATCTCCTCCCCAGCCTAGAGGAAAACAAGCAATGAGTAATCAGAAGTATTTTGGAGGAGATAACAGGATATAAAAAGTCTGAAATGCTAGAAAATCCATGGGAAGAAGAGGTTCAAATGTGAGGTCCCAACAGGTTTCATGCCATTTTTCTTGTTTGTATTCTGAAACTGGATCTCTATCATTGCCGCTTATATTTTTCTAACGAAAAGCATACATGGTTTAGGATTAGGATATTAGATCTATCCTTTCCATGCTTGTGCAGTTGCATTTTTCATCTTCAGATATGGATAGATTCAGGGGTTCATATGACATCATTTTAATTTAGTCTTGTTTTTCCTTTTCTCATCACTGATTCATTTCATCAGTTTTTAGAACTCTTCACATGGTGGCAAATTAGTCACTATCCTATCTTCTTAACAACCAGAGCCAAAGGTCACTTTTCAAAGTTGCAACAAATGCCTCCCAAATTGAATTTCATTGGCTTTTATTATGTCCCAGGGCCTTCTATGAACCAATTTATTGTGATTAAAGGAGTGATAATTGACCAAACATGGGTCATGTGCCCATAGATGGAATTAGTAGATGGGCCAATTGCATCCAAATTTCACAGACCTTAGTGAGAAAGAACAGTTTTCCTAGAGAAAAATCAGTATTTTAGCTAAAAGAGAGAAAATAGGTGTTGGGTATACCTTGATGGCAACTGTCCACTATACCAGGTAAACCTAGTTCAAGTCAAAGTGGATTCCCTCTAAGGAAATGTGATTGGAATTGGGCCTGGAATGTTTTCATGAAATGAAGCAACTCTACAGGTCCTGTTCTACCTCTCTTCCTTCTTTTCCTTTCTCTGCATATCCTTTCTATTCTTTCTGAAATATTTGTTCATCTTAAGTGTAGTGTTTGCTTTCTTCTAACTTCAGTTTGTCAGGCTTCAACTCAGTAATAGCATCCCTCACTGTGCTCTTTTAGCTTCTGCATTGACTGCTAATTTCTTCATTCTCATTAGTTTCCTAATTCCAAATTCCTAAGAAAGGAAGCTGATTGCTTAAAACCATTGTGTGCCCACATCAAAGGTGAAATGCCACAGGCTAGACATTACAATCTATGGATTGCCTATCAGCCTAGTGCTAGTTCTTATTCTTTTTTTTTTTTTTTTTAATTTCTTTTCAGCGTAACAGAATTCATTGTTTTTGCACCATACCCAGTGCTCCATGCGTGCCCTCCATAATACCCACCACCTGGCTCCCCCAACCTCCCACCTCCCCCCCCCCTTCAAAACCCTCAGGTTGTTTTTCAGAGTCCATAGTCTCTCATGGTTCATCTCCCCCTCCCCTCAACTCCCTTCTCCTCTCCATCTCCCCATGTCCTCCATGTTATGTTATGCTCCTCAAATAAGTGAAACCATATGATAATTCACTCTCTCTACTGACTTATTTCACTCAGCATAATCTCTTCCAGTCCCGTCCATGTTGATACAAAAGTTGCATATTCATCCTTTCTGATGGAGGCATAATACTGCATAGTGTATATGGACCACATCTTCCTTATCCATTCGTCTGTTGAAGGGCATCTTGGTTCTTTCCACAGTTTGGCGACCGTGGCCATTGCTGCTATAAACATTGGGGTACAGATGGCCCTTCTTTTTACTACATCTGTATCTTTGGGGTAAATACCCAGTAGTGCAATCGCAGGGTCATAGGGAAGCTCTGTTTGTAATTTCTTAAGGAATCTCCACACTGTTCTCCAAAGTGGCTGCACCAACTTGCATTCCCACCAACAGTGTAAGAGGGTTCCCCTTTCTCCACATCCTCTCCAACACATGTTATTTACTGTCTTGTTAATTTTGGCCATTCTAACTGGTGTAAGGTGGTATCTCAATGTGGTTTTAATTTGAATTTCCCTGATGGCTAGTGATGATGAACATTTTTTCATGTGTCTGATAGCCATTATTCTAATCCATTTAATGAAGGTAGGAAAAAATGCTTTCAACCCCGTTGGCCAGATCATAAGCAGTCAAATTTCCTTTAGCAAAGTGAACTAGAATAATAGCTTTTGTTACCAAACACAGTATTGACCTGGTAACTTCACTTTCCTATTTTTACTTTACACCTTCTAGTACCCTCTCATCACCCACTCTCCCTGCATTCTTCCCTGGGAAAACATGCAGTCAAAAAGGGACTACTTTATCTTCCCAACCAGAAATCCACCAACCCACAATGCTATCTAAGGCTGCACCCATCACTTGTGCTCTGAATCCTATCCCACTCCACTTCCCAAGGATTTTCCTCTAACCATTATCAGTTTCCTAAAATACATTATGTATTTCTCTATGTCTTTATTATCTGTGCCTTCCAATGTATGTCTTTCCACTAGAAAATCAGCTCCTTGAGACAAGATCCTATGTGTTTAACACTATTCCCAGAACCTATGTTAGTGATCCACAATTAATTTTTGTTGTTTGACTAATTTGAGCATAGCAGCTGCTGGATAAATAGAACTACTCTTTCTCTTACTCCCTTCCCTTTAAGTTTATTTTGCATTTATTTGGGAATAATTTCTGTTAAGTTGGTCCCGCCAGCGATAGTAAGAAAGGCTACAAGGCAAATGTATCCAAGAGATGAACTTTATTGCAAGCACCCTCAGGCGAGGTTCCGCGACTCACAGAAAGAAAGAGAGAGAGGGAGGGAATGAGTCGGGGAAGTCGCTCTGGGAGGGAGTTGGTGAGGTCCTTTTATCGGGGTGAGGTAGGGCATAGCCTCACGCCCATATAAGGTATGTGGTGATTGGAGGGTATGGGGCGGGGAAAGTGTATTGGACCAGAATGAGGCATGGGCTCGAGTCCAATGGCAAGGTATGTGGTGATTGGAAGGCATAGGGTGGGGGAAGTCCTTGATGGGCAGTTCCCAATTAGGAAGTTCCTGGGTGGAGAGTTTCAGTTTCCTGGCGGTGACGTGGAGGCCACAGTAAGGATGGCGGGAAAGTCCGCCATCTTGGAGAGGGTTGGCGGGAAGATCCGCCATTTTGGAGCCCCGGTTTCCCAGCTGGCCTATCAATTTCTGTTTAGAGAAACTTCACTATAAACAATACAGATAAAAATCTATTTGGTAGAAAAGCATCTTTATTTTGTTAATCTTGAAGATAACTGATACACTGATGTGTATATGTTTTCCAAAAAGATGTATGTGTTTTCCTAATGTATTTTTCAAAACATGTATAGCTTAATCAATAACTCCAGAATGCCCTCAAATTGAGCAGCTTTCTGTTATGTATACTTCAGGATTAAAATTAAATTAGTGAAATGAAATGAAAAAACTTCCAAGGAGCTTACAATCTAGTAAGATAACCAAAGTTGTGTATAGAATGATGGTTATCATACTTTGGTTTATAAAAGAAAAGATTTGAAATAATCGAAATCCTTATCAAAATACTAGTCAAATAAATTGCAATTAGTGAAGAAGACTGTTTATTGCAGCATTTCTATAATAGCAAAAGACTAGGAAGAACCCAAATGTCCATTAATTGTGGACTATTTGAGTAAGTCTAAAGTAACAGCAATGAAATGAGTACCACGCAGCTGCAATTACAAAGATATATCATTAAATGAGAAAAGCAACGTGTATAGTATGTGTATTCTATGTCATTTTATAGCTAAGAAAGACAGGGACAATAAATATACACACACATGCACACATATATACCTTTTTTTAAAAATGTCAAGGTAAACCAAAAGCTACTAACAATGGTTAACTTTAGATGAGAATGGGAATTGGGTAAAGGGTTAGAGAAGAAAGTTAGATCTTTCAAAATATTTTGTAGATTTTACTTTGGAAACAAATAAATGTTCTGCATAGTCCTAAAATAACAAAACTTAAATACTCCATCCTAAAATTAGAAAGCTAAAAGAAAATAATAACCATTTCTTTTTTTTTTTTAGTTTTCTGGATTAAACATCCAGAAAAGAGTTATTTTAAAGTGACTTTAAAATGATAACTTTTCTGTATATCCTTGATAGGATATAGTCTAAGAACAAAATAAATGCAAAAGAAAGTCTTCTAAATAATCAAAAGTCTACTCAAAAATAATAATATCAATATTAACATATTGTCCTTCTGAAATTATTATAAAACAAATAAATAATTATATCATTCCAATTACATCATTCCATTTTTGGTGAAAGTGGAATAAAACAAATATGAATCAAATAAGTAAAAATCCTATAACCAAGATTTGATTGGAAATATTAGTATAGACTTCTCAGCTATTTTCATAGCTTTGACTACTGAAAAAATCTAGAAACAATGGTCCACTCAGCAACTAGACTGGTGATTCTAAATACCATTGTCTATTAAAAGGAACCTTGGAGAAATGGCAGTTTCCAGATCTAGGGCAGGAAATATACAAGATGAACATGGAGCATTTCTTTAGTCTAGTATGTCCTGAAAAGAACTCAGAAGCTAAGTTGAAGATGCTCTCACCACCCAATGACAAGACAATCTGAGCATAGAAAGGAAAAAAAACAATAGCAGGAGACTTAGTAAAGATGTTTTAAAACTATAAAATAATACTTTTACAATACTTTCACAATAATACTTTTTAAAAAGTCCATTGGTGAACTTTGCCAGGTGTTAAGGAACTAGCTCATTATTCTGAATTATAAAGGAAAGAATCAAGCATTTATATGCCTTTCCTATACTTCAAGGTAAGAAAATAAATAGTTGATGCAGAAAAGTTGTCCTTTATAGAAAAAATTTCATCTAATAAATTAAGAAGTAATTATAAAATTGGATTATCTCAATTTTGTAACCCCTAATGAAATAGTTGATTTAGGTGGGGATCACAAATATTTGCTAAAATTGCTAGGTGAAAATCTGATGAGATGCAAAGATTTGGCTGACATTACTTAAAAAAATCAATCAGTCACAAAAAGAGAGACAACTAAGCACATGTCCTTCCTGATATGATGCAATAGGAAGTAGACAACCCTATCTTTGAGGTATTCCTAAAAAAAAAAGAAAAAAAATTAAATGTGATTCTGATCAATTTATAGAAATAAAGGGACTGAGGAACACAATAAATGATACCTCAGGAACACAAATTAGTAAAATTCACAATATGAGATACTCTATAAGTTTTCTCAATAAATATGCAAGTTAAACAAACAAACCAAAAAATGAATCTATATATTAAAAGGACACTGGATGGGCGCCTGAGTGGCTCAGTCCATTAACTGTCTGCGTTTGGATCAGGTCATGATCTCAGGGTCTTGGGATCGAGCCCCTCATCAGGCTCCCTGCTCAGTGAGGAGTCTGCTTCTCCCACTCCCTCTGGTGCCCCCCACCCCACTGGGCTCTCTGGCTCTATCTCTCTGCCAAATAAATAAACAAAATTTTCAAAAAAAAAATAAAGAACACTGGAGATATAACAATAAAATGCAATATATAAACCTGCTTGGATCCTCATTAAAGCATAGCAACTGTTAAAAAGCAGAGTGAGGGGCGCCTGGGTGGCTCAGTGGGTTAAAGCCTCTTCCTTCGGCTCAGGTCATGATCCCAGGGTCCTGGGATTGAGCCCTGCATTGGGCTCTCTGCTCAGCAGGGAGCCTGCTTCCCCTTCTCTCTCTGCCTGCCTCTCTGCCTACTTGTGATCTCTGTCTGTCAAATAAATAAATAAAATCTTAAAAAAAAAAAAAAAAGCAGAGCAAAAAAGGAAGATAGAGCAGAAGTAACATGAGATATTCTCAATACCACTATTACCTTTTTCAGAAGTGATATATTTGGAAATATGTTTTTAAAAAACCCGAAGAATCCTTATCTTGCTCAAGTTCATAGTGTAGTATTTATAAATAACTGGAATGATGTTTGAGATTTACTCCAAAATGATCTAGTATGTAGAAGGGAAGGGAATGGGGATAGACAAGGAGATGAACCAGACTGTCCTTATGCTGATAGCTACTGAAGCTGGGGGATAGGTGCACATCAATTCATAATAGTATTTTCCCTACTTTTTATTTATTTTTAATTTTTTTAAAAAAAGATTTTTTTTATTTATTTGACAGAGAGAGAGACAGCAAGAGAGGGAACACAAGCAGGAGGAGTGGAAGAGGGAGAAGCAGGCTTCCCGCTGAGCAAGGAGCTCCATGGGGGCTGGATCCCAGGACCCTGAGATCATGACCTGAGCCAAAGGCAGACACTTAACGACTGAGCCACCCTGGCACCCCATCCCTACTTTTTATATGTTTGACAATTTCTGTAATAAACATTTGAAAAAGTTACATTAATATCTTTACTCTGTTTTCTTTCAGTTCTTTCTGGAAAGCTATGACTCATGGAAATAAAGGACAATGAAAATCCCTTTTCAGAACAGTATGAAATCTTAATGAATTCCATAAGCATTAAATCTTCTCTACCCTCCATCAGTTATTTTGAAAGAAGACTATTTCACACATCAACTGTCATGAAATATTTATATAATGGACCCTTGACTAGAAGGTTTTGATTTCGCATGAAGGAAATACAATAATTGAGTTAGGGAAAAAATATGGATTAAAAAAGAAAACAACACAGATTGGTTTCCTCTAAGGTAACATTCTGTTAATTTGACTCTCAGTAGGTCTAAGGTATATTCTACAATTTGCCAAACATCTGTCACTGTATAGTGATTAAAATTTTGATTTTTTCCCTATATAGTCAAAACAATAGAATACCTTTCTTTAGGCTGAAATCAATCCCAAATCCTTCCAATCTTATTTTCTTTTTTTAAGATTTTATTTATTTATTTGACAGAAAGAGAGAGTGCACATAAAAGCAGGGGGAGCGGCAGGCAGGGGGAGATGGAGAAGCAGGCTCTCTGCTCAGCAGACACGTGGGGCTCCATCCCAGTACCCTTGGATCCTGACCTGAGCCTAAGGCAGCCGCTTAACCAACTGAGACACCCAGGCAACCCCCACCCCCAGTCTTATTTTCTACAATAAGTCTGTCATCTGTCCTATCTCTGAGCTGACAATGGCTTAGCCTTTCCCAACCAAATAGACTGACATCACCATCTTGAATAATGAAGATATCTTATCTCTCCTAGGTAAGTAGAATAAAACGATTCAAAAGAATGAATGAATGCACTGCAGCAACTAAGGATAACTAAAACAAACTTTACACAGTTCCACATTTCTACTAAGCAGAAAAATAAAGACAACATTTAACAAATGAAAGATGAAATAGAAGTGTGATGTTACCACCAACACATTCAGAGCAACTCCTAAAAATTGCATATCATGTCTGAATGAAGGCAGAGATTTTTTTTTCATATATGGAGATTATGCGCATGCACATATCTGTGTATATTTTCATAGTACGGGCAGTATCACAGAATCCCTGAAAGTTCCGCCATGTTTTATCCTGAAAATTTCTTAGAAAGGCAATGCCCCTGTGCTACTTTGTAAGCAATACAACAATATGTGGAATAGTTATAACTCCAGGGATCTGACTTCTTGGGTTCAATTATCAACTTTACTATGAACTGTGTGGCTACAGGTATATTACTTATGTATCCCGTGCTTCAGTCTTGTCACCTATGAAATGAAATTATTTAGCCTTGAGACATAATATCACCTTCTTCCCAGGTTTTCATGAAGATTTTCTTGATGAAGCACTTGATGAATGAACTATGCATGGCACTGCACTGGTAATGAGGCATTGCACCTGGTGCATAGTTACCAAAGGGAAAGGCCTCATCATGCTGACTTTTTTTTTTTTAAACTTCTTCCATATTTCATTCATTTAACAAAAAAATTGTTTGTTTTTTTTTTAAACTCTACTATATGCCAGACTTTTTACTAGGCTATGGTGATAGTATAAGATAATACTTTTCATTGTATTTACTATTAAATTTTCATCATAGGGTGTGTGGAGAGAGGGAGGTTATTTCTAAAAACAAACCCAGTTGATTTTAATACAAAGCAGTGGTTTCTGTGAGATTGTCCTTACAGGAAGTGCAGACTGAGGTCCTGAAGAAACATTGTGCTCCATTATATTAAAAAAAAATTTCAAAGACAGTTGTAAAGTGATAGAAAAGGAAAGACTAAACTTTGGATTAGTGATTTCCTGAGAGTTTGCTGTAGGTAGTGTCACTCATGGTTATGAAGTCTTTATCCATTTACCAGCTCATGGACATTTTAAATCACTATATCTGGGTTGAACCTCTTCTTGTCAACACAGTATTTGTCATTGACCAATCCATCATCCATTGATTCCTTTCTCCATGGTAACAGAATCTTAGCTTTTAGCGGGGCACATTGTCACCAGGAGTAAAAGACTACACTTCCCAATCTCCTTTGCTGCTGGTAGTGGCTACCCACCTATGTTCCAGACAAAGAGAATCAACTAGAAGTATGTGGGACTTCCAGGAAATTTTCCTGAAGGGGGTGTGTTGGTGCTGCCTCCTGGAAGGTGGATATGATAGCTGGAGCTAGGTGCCACCTGGACCACAGAGCCACATCCTGAGGATGGCAGAGTAGCTGGACAGGAGTCCAAAACCTGTGTAACTCTAGACCTGCCTTGTCAGCCCAGGACTTCTCTCACTTCCAGATTTTTTTCCTGGGGGTTATACATAAAATTCTGGCTGATTTTCCTCACAAGGTTTTTGTTTTGCTTTGTTTCATTATTTTTGTCATTGTTTTGCTTATTACATGCAGTCAACCAAGACCTTTAGATACGATCAGAGACAACAAACATTGACTGAAAAATGCATTTCATTTGTCAAAGTCTGTGCCAATTCATATGTAGGTGAGAGGAGAATCACAGACTTGCAAAAGATGCTTATCTGAGATTGTCACAGATTAAGAAAATATATCAACCAAGTAAAGAAATAAAGGCATACAATTTTGGGAGGATTATGAGAATCAATTAATGGCCCTGAAGCATCATTAATATATTGCAATGTAAAATAATATACAGAAATTCTTAAGACACTTCAGACAAAAGAAGTAGATAAAGTGAGAAGAAAGGACACCCGGAGATATTGTTAATGGCTCTGGAACATGAGGAGAAGAAAAATTTATGCAATTCTTGGGGCTTGAGAATGAGCCAAAGTATTTTGGCAGCTGAGCACTGAAAGTCAGTAATCTATAAATGAGAACCACTACAACAAAATTGTTCCTAGAATGAAGCCACTCTGAATTTAATAAGGGAAATGTTCCCATCCATACTGAGAATTATTAATTTAATGGCAACCTTTTTTATTTTGTTTGCTTCACCAGTTATGGGTCAAGGCATGTACACTGATTTATGTTCTAAGAAATTGTTTTCTCTTTTGTAATAGCAAATGCAAATCTAACGCAATCAGCACTAAAAATCCTGTTAGTCTGGCTGACCTGGAATTGTCTGTTAGAAGCTGATTGATGGGTCTCATGTTGTGTTTTGTGTAACAGCCAGAGCATGCAAAAACACTTGCGTCCACATTGTGGCTGATCCATCTCTTCAACAGTTGATTTTTTAATAGATTTTTAATTGTACAACATATCTTATATGTATATGCAGCCCCTTGCTATTTTCTTGTTACATTCCAAGCAATAAAGAACTTTCAGCCTTCATCTCGTGCAGCCCCCTGGTTCAGGTTAAAAACCAAATTGAAAATGCTGGATCTGGTGATTATCTATAAAGCTTTAAGGCAAAACTCCTCTATTATAGAACTCATAACTAACTCAGTAGTCCAGTCTGTTATTTTATTGCTAAGCTTGCTAGAAGGTCTTCTTTATACAAAATTAATTATTTTTTTAAAGATGCTATTTATTTGACAGAGAGAGAGTGGGAGCGAGTGTGTGCACAAGCAGGGGAGCAGCAGGGAGAGAGAGAAGCAGGCAGATGGAGAGGGAGAAGCAGACGCCCCGCTGAGCAGAGAGCCCAATGTGGGACCCCAGGACCCCAGGGTTATGACCTGAGACAAAGGCAGATGCTTAATCAACTGGGCCACCCAGGTACCCCCTTTATAAAAATTTAAAAATATATACTGTTTTAATGTACTTTTTTCCTCTTGTTTGGTCTTCTGTGGACACAAGGACTATCTGATCAGAGTCTTCATGAAAAGCTCCTCTCCTTCTAAACCAGGTTATCCTTGATCTTCTTAAAGCTCAACAACTTCAATTCTTTTGACTTTTTTCATATACCATTTGCATATTTGTGATTCTCTTCTCAGTATCTGTTCCAGTTTTTCCACATTCTTTTAAAAGTCTGAGGCCTCAAATTGGGCACATTGATCTGATAAGCATGTGACTAATATGAAGTATGAAAGAAAGGTCATTTCCCATACATGACATAAACTTAAATATTTACAAAATATATAAATATATATTTATAAAATATATAAAAAATATATAAACATATATATTTTTTTCATCTTTAGCACATGTAAGTGCACATACAAGTACACACACATGCACACAAACACACAAAAACACCAAAGGGTCAGGGCTTAAGATTGGTGGGTTTAAGAATACAACTGAGACTTCACCCTTTTAACCTCTATTTTGGTTTTGTATGTGCCACCTGGTTTATTGTAATAAGAAGGTTGTGAGCAGTAGCTATGGTTTAGAAGTATTCAAAATAGTCTGGGAACTACTTCTAGGGAAAGATAAGGAATACATAATATAAAATTGACCTCTGAGAAAGTCTGATAAATTATGGTGAAGAGCTCCAAGATAACTGAACATTTACTATGTGCCAAGCACAGGGCTCACCTAAGTCTTGCAACAAGTGCAGGAGGTACATACTTTACTTCATTTTACAGAGGAGAAAAATAAGTTACAAAGAAGTTAGGCAATTTCTTTGAACTAACCATGACTACAGTAGACTGGATTTTGATCCATGACTGTCTGATTCCTGGACTTGTGCTTTTAATCATTACATTAAAGTACCTAAAAATATGGATATGTCTAAAGAAAGGAGAATTTGGGGAAAATTTCTCAAATTAGAGAAACAGAAAATGTAGACAATTTATAAGAACCAAGTAGTAGCTGCTGCTTCATCACACAAGAGTTTCCATACAGTGCTTTCCTTTAGCTTCTAATAGTTTTAGTATTAATTCTAGAAGGATGGTGTTCAGAGGCCACTTGGTTATTGTTTCATTGGGAACAGTAAGTTGTTTTTTTAACGTGAGAGTTGAAGTGTTTTTGTAATTAATGTGGATGTGGACTTAGAACTAGCCTAGAACCTAGAGCCAGGCAGAGTAGAGAATTAGTGCTATAAAAAAACAAGCACAATTTTTAAAAGGTAGACTAGTCTGCTTATACACATGCAAAACCTATTTGGGATTTTATTTTTCAAATGTTTCCCAGATGGTTTGGCAAAGGAAAAGTGTATCTAGAGAAAGGACTGGAACAAGTGAAGCCAGATGTTCACATAAAGTTAGGGATGGCAGATTTACCAAATAAAAACACAGGATGACCAGTTAAATTTGAATTTCAGATAGACAACAAATAATTTTTTAGTGTAAGCATGTCCCAAATATTGCATATATGCTCATACTTAAAAAATTATTCATCATTTATCTGAAACACAAGTTTAATTGGGAATCCTGTATTTTGTCTAGCAACTCTGCTGTAGATGAATCCAGAAGGTATATGAGTGTTCATTGTTCTTCATTCAACTTTTCTATTAGTTTGAAAAACTTTTAAATAAAAACATTATATGCTTTCTATATATTTATGTATTTAATCAGGCTGCCAGGCTTCTTCACAATAATGACATGTTCTGTGTGTAGGAAAGGGAGAATGATTTACATTCTAAAACTGCATTTACTCCATGAAGGTATTGGGCTAAGAGTGGGAGGGATGAAAATGGCAAGAGCGATTCATCTTTATAGCAAGCAGTCTGACTTGAAAGATTCTTTGTCCCCATGTGCTCAAGATTCTCCTCCTCAGTCCAGAGACACCACGGCAGCTTGGGGCACTGAAAAGGAGGATGCCTGAGAACTCCATCAGCACCAGATAAACCACGCAGATCAAAATAAGGCTCTAAAAATTAAATTGCCTTCGGAATCACAACACACAACTAAATCAAGATCTATTCAGGTGCTAAACCTAAACCTGATAAAATAAAAGATTTAAATAGGATTCAGAGTCACCTAACATAATAGACAACATGTCCAGAGCATTTAAAAAAAAAAACAAAAAACACCTGTCACACAAAGAACCAAGAAAATCACAACTTGAATGAGAAAAGCAATGGACTGACATCAACCTTAACATGAGTCATGTGTTGAAATAATGGGACAAGTCTTTAAAGCAGCCATAATAAAAATGCTTGAGTAATCAAGTTCAAATTCTCTTGAAACAAATGAAAAAATTGAAAATCCTAACAAATGATATTGTCAATTCTCTTCAAGAATGTATTGTGTTTTACTCTGTGTATTATGCTGAATAGTATTATTCAATTTAAGATTCTTCAAACCAAAGTCTTTGAAGTAAATGTAGTAACAGTACAAGTAGCCAAAGTAATGTAGGCTTAATTAAGCATAGTGAATGTCCAGTATAAAAGAAATGATGTTTGGAAGGTCAAGCAAGGCATACAAGTTGTCTATGCTTGTTTGGAATTCCTACTTATAGAATAGTAATGTTAGAAACAAAAGAATGACTTCAAAGTTATACTAATTAAGCAACTCAATTCCAATTTGCCTTAGGCCATTGCTAAGAATTTAGAAAAAAGATCAAATGTCAGAAGTTTCTAACAAACTGAAGAAGTTAGGCTTTCCAACTCTTGCTCTACAATGGGAATTGAAGCATCGTAGAGATATACAAATGATTCCCCAACTTATTTTTTGAAGTCTTACGCCAAGTAGAAGTGAAATGTTGCAATATCAACTTAGATGCAGTCTCTACATCCCCATCCCCATCTGCTAAGAAGACATGTGCTAAGACAGTTGAACTGAACCACAATTAGCCAACAGAAGTATTTGGTAACCACAGGTGTGATTAAAACAAATATTTCCACTTTGGAAATTTTCCTAGACCTATTAGACATTATAATAGCCATAATTCAAGCAGGACTTTATTGTACACTTACTATGTACCAGACACTGTTAAGTATTTATTTGTATTATTTCATTTAATGCATAAAGCAATTCTTGTGATAAATATTATCTCCATTTTACATGAGACCACACAGTTTGCTTAATGAAACCCCATTTGCTTAATTTAATTCCTTATATATTAAATCCAAATCCCTGATCACTCTATAACTCTATCCCTTCAGCTGAAGTTGATCACACTTTAAAATCATGACAGTGGACCTTAAGGGATCACTTGATGCTGCTAGCATTCACATTACATTTCCCTAGGTCACTAACATTTCCATTTGAAGGCAACCAGCTACAACTTCTTAAACTTCCAACCCTTCCCTCCTATCCTCACTCTCAGCTGAATACTTGGCTTCCTACTTTACTAAAGTAAAACATACAGTCAGTAGAGAAACATAGAATCAGTAGAGAAATTCTCAGTCTGCACACTTTGCCTTCCCATCTGTTACTACAGATGAACTATGTGCTTTGTGTTTCAGTTTCAGGCTTTCCCTATACTCTGTGTTCCTATCTCAAATAATCCCTCTCCTTGTTCCTTAGACCACACCTGTCCTATTCAAAGGCATCCTCCAGCAATTCTCCCATTTTGCCTGCATTTTTTTTTCCTTTCTACTGAATCATTCTTATCAGCATATACAAATAAACTATTATTCTCCCATCTGAATAAAACAAAATAAATAAACACAAAGGCAAAATTTCTCTTTCATCTCTAGCCACTGACCATATATTATTATGTTTATAGCAAAATTTAAGATATGTCCATACTTGTTCTCTCCATTCTTTCTCACTCTCTTAAAAATACCCTCAATCCGGGACACCTGGGTGGCTCAGTTGGTTAAGAGGCTGCCTTCGGCTCAGGTCATGATCCCAGAGTCCTGGGATCGAGTCCCACATCGGGCTCCTTGCTCGGCGGGGAGCCTGCTTCTCCCTCTGCCTCTGCCTGCCACTCTGTCTGCCTGTGCTCACTCTCTCGCTCTACCTCTCTCTGACAAATAAATAAATTAAAAAAAAAAATTTTTTTTAAAAATACCCTCAATCCTTCCCCACTGAATATGTTCTTGCGTAGGTCAATGGTGACCTCCACATTGCTAAATTCAGTAGCCAAATCTTAATCCTGTTTGCACCTGGCCTCCAGCAGCATTCCACACAGTGGGTCACTTCCTCTCCTCAACATGCATTCCTCAGTTGGCTTCCAAAACACACTGTGGGTTTTCTTACCTCTCTTGCTGCTTCCTCACAGTCTCCTTAGCTGGTTCCCCCTCATGTATCTAGCCTCTTAACATTCTCATATCCAAGGCCCCGGTCTCAGTCCTCTTCTATTCTCAGTCTTTCCTCACTCCCTCAATGATCTCATCAAGCCTCTTAGTTCTAAATGTCTTCTTTCTGCTAATGACTCCCCAGTTATCTCTAGGCTACACCACTCTCCTGAATTCCAGGCTCAAATATTCAACTGCCTACTCCCCTTCCCCTTTGATATCTCAGAATTGGTATGTCCAAAACCAAATTTCTTACCTTCTTCCCATATCAGTCATAGTTCTGGCAAGAAACAGATGGCACACTTAATTAAGGCAATTTTGGGGCAGTTTCATAAAGCAGCTATTTATAGGGTGTAGGAAAACAAAAAAATAGAGTGCAATACCCCATGTCAGTAAAGGGAGCTATTGTCTTCCCAATTCTGAAGGGCAAAGGAGTAAAGGGGATAAGTAGTTGTTACTATGGGAGAGAGAGGAAACAGAAGGAGGTGTGAAGAAAGTCACTTGACAGGAGCTGTGACCCTTGGTGGGTCCCTTAAATCTCTCATCAGCATTCCTCATTGCCTAAACAAAGCTGGAAAGATAGAGAGCAAGAAATAAGCTGCTGTATTCTATAGAGGCTGGCCTCCTTCGGCATAGAACAGAATGAAGATGGATAGACAGTGGCTCTAGAGGGGCAAATAAAAAACACCCTGCCCACTCCCAAAACAATTCCACCTAGTCTTCCCCCCTATCAATTGATGTAAAAGCCATCCTGACTCTATAATATCTATCAGGAGATCTCATTGGCCCTAGCATCCAAATATATCCAAACATAGTAAACAGAATAAGCTCAGGTCTTTCTAGAAATTTACCATTTCATCTAAGTTTTCTAATTCATTGATATACAAATGTTCATAGTCTTCCTGTATAATCCATTTTATTTCTTTAAGCTTGGTAGTAATGTCCCCTTTTTCATTTCTGATTCTAGTAATTTTATTCTTCTATATTTTTTTTTCTTGGTCACTTAGCTAAAGGTTTCTTAATTAATAAACAGAAAGGTTTATTAATCTTTTAAAAATCAGCTTTTGTTTTTTTGGATTTCTCTATTGTTTTCCCATTCTTTATTTATTGATTTCCTCTCTATTCTTCATTATGTCCTTTCTTCGGCTTGCTTTAGGTTTAGTTTGGACTTCTTTTTCTAGTGTATTAGGTGAAAGATTAGGTTACTTATTTGAAATTTCAGTTTTTTTGATGTAAGCATTTACAGCTGTGAATTTTCCTCTAAACATCATTTTAGCTGCATCTGACTAGTTTTGGTATGTCATGTTTTCACTTACATTCATCCCGAAGTATTTTAAAATTTCCTTTGGAATTTCTTCTTTTAATCATTAGTTACTTAGGAATATGTTGTTTAATTTCCACATATTTGAGGGTTTTGCAAATTTTTTTCCTGTTATATATTTCTAACTTTATTCCATTGTGGTTAGAAACATATTTTATATCTTTTTATAATTTTTGCCCTTTAAAATTTATTAAGGTTTATTTATTAAGGTCTAGTATATGGTCTATCCTATAAAATGTTCCATGTACACTTGAGAACAATGTATTTTCTCCTGTTGTGTGAAGTGTTCTGCTGATGTTTGCTAGGTATTATTGATTTACAGTTTTGCTCAAGTCTTTCATTTCCTTGTTGATCTTCTACCTAGTTGCTCAACCCATTACTGAAAGTGGGCTACTGAAATTTCCAACTATTGCCAAATTGTCTATTTCAGTTTTTGCCTCATGTATTTTAGTGCTCTGTTAAGCGCATATATTTTTATAATTATTATATATTCCTGATACATTGACTCTTATCATTATGCAACATTTCTCTTTTATCTCTAAAACATGTTTGTTTGAGGTTTATTTTGTCTGACACTCCAGATTTCTTGTGATTGCTATTTGCACAACATATCTTTTTTTCATCCTTTTACCTTCAATCTGTTGAATTTTTGACTCTAAAATGTGTCTCCTATGGGCAGAATATAGTTAAATTTTATTTGTTTTTTTATCCAACAGGACAATATCTGATAGGACTTTTGATATGCTATTTAGTCCATTTTCTTTTAATGCAATTACTAATATAGTTGGTTTTATATCTGCTGTTTAACCTTTTGCTTCTATTTATTTCATGTCTTAGTTGTTGCCGTTATTTTATTTCTCCTGCACTGCTTTCTTTGTGTTTAGTGAATGTTTTCTAGTGTAGTATTTTAATTTCTCCAAAGATTTTTTTCACTATATTATTTTTTGAATTATTTCCTTAGTGGTTGCTTTAGGGCTTACCTTACCTTATTAAAAAACAGTTCCAATTTTACACTAACTTAATTCCAGTGAGTTATAGAAATATTACTTCTATTTAGTCCAATTCCCTTTACCCCCTTTTTGTGGTATTGTTGCTATAAGTATTATATCTATAAATGTTAGAAACCCATACTATATTATTATAATTATTACTTTATGTAAATTTGTGTCTTTTAAGGAAGCTGAGAGGAAAAAAAGAATAGCAAGTATATACTCACAGCTTTCATTATCTTAACCTTTTTTTATCACTTTCACTTCTTTTCACTTTTTCCTGTAAACTTGAGTTACCATATGGAGTCACTTTCTAAGCCTGATACACATATCCATCTCTTTCATACTATTATTGGCAATTATATTACATTTTTATGTTATAAGCCCCCAAATACATTATATACATATTCTGTTATATAACTGCTTTTTAAATCAGTTAAGAAAAGAAAGAAGAAATATGCATTTATAGTGTCTATACTGTCATTTATAAATTATACAACTATTTTTATTAGTGCTTTTTCTCATGTGTATTTTTTAAATTTAAATTCACTTAGCCAAGTTATGGTTAAGTTAGCTCCAAATGTACTGTTCAATAATTTATCAGTTTCATATAAAATCCAGTGCTCATCATATTATGTGCACTCCTTAATGCCCATCACCCAGTTATCCCATCCCCCCACTCACCACCCCTCCAGCAATCCTCAGTTTGTTTCCTAGAGTTAAGAGTCTCTCATGGTTTTTCTCCCTCTCTGACAACTTCGCATTTTCTTTTCCCTCCCTTCCTCTATGGTCTTCTTCCCTGTTTCTTATATTCCACATATAAGTGAAACCATATTTTCTTGTGTTTTTTAATTACTATCCGGGAGGTCACTTGCTTTCAACCTAAAGAACTTCCTTTAGTATTTCAAAGAAAGTCTGCTAGTAGAAAATTTGCTTAGATTTTGTTTATCTGGGAATGTCTATTTCACATCCATTTAAAAAAAAATCGCTTTGCTGGATACAGGATTTCAAATTGACCATTTTTTTCACTGAGCACTTCAAGCATATCCTTGAATTCTGGTACACTTAATGGTGTCCCATATTAGGCTCACTGTTATTCTGGGATGACAGCGGTTTTGGCAGGGCTCTGTCTCTTTCCCTGACCACACCCAGTTGTCAAGCTCCACTAATTGTAGACTGATTGCTGTGTTGTTTTCAACAGTGTTTTGTGGCATAAATCAATCCATAGACTAATCCAATCAAAGTTTGGCACCTTTGAAGAGACAGCTCCCAAAGTCAGTTATGTAAGCTTTGTTCTGAGCCCAGGAGGACTTTCCTAGCTATCTCTTTTCCCTTTCTCTGGAAAGCTAGGGGACCTACATCTAGCTTAGCCGTTATCACCAAAGAATCAGTCTCCTCTTAGTTGGAGGAATTTCACAACTTCCACTGTTTTTGAATGAAGTTTGAACTTCTCTACACTGTTGCAAATGAAGTCAATCCTTTCGGGAGTGATTTCGAGTTCTCTGTTTTATGACCTGCTTTTCCTACAAGGTAAAAATCTCTGAAACATGGCATTGATGTTGAGGGGGCAATGATGCATGCCTGAGTGACTCCCCACTTTAGGAGCTGAGCACTCAGTGGATGAGGGGACAACAGCCCCATATCTGCTCCGCTTGATTCTCTCAGCATGAAACTTCTACCCTACAAGACAATGAAATAGTGATCAGAGTCCCCATATTCTCAATGATGCCATGCTCTAAGTATAGCCTCCATCCCATGAGTGGAGGCTGGGCAGGAGAAGGTACTGCCAGTTCTCAACCATATTTACTTGGAACTTAGCCTCCGCAACAGGTAACTAGAAGCAGATGAGAAATGCTTAGATATTGTTCCTCCTGAAAAGAAAGCCCTCCAGCTAAGAGCTGACCAGAAAGTGAGCCCTGTGTTCATGAAAGTAGCTTTCTGGAGTTCCCATCTCACTGAGGTGGGAGGGATTTGAGAGGATGTGGGTCTTGGTTCAAATATCACAGACACCTGCAGTTCTTACCAAGTTTTGGTAGATTTTCTTAAATAAATGTGTCTTTATTTGCTTTATGTTCTTTGGGCCATTTCCAGAGGCCTTAAATGGTTGATTTAAAAAATTATTTTCACTAGTTTCCTTGGGGAGTGGATCTGTGGAACTCCTCACACTGTAATGCCAGAAGGGGAACTCTCCTTCAAAGTAAGTGTTTAAAACATAAGTCAGATCATACCACTCCTTTGCTCTTATCACTTATCTACTTATACAAGTGACTTGCATAAAAGAGATGGCAGGGCATCTGACTTCCAGAGAGATATTTGTCCTTAAAACTCTGTGGATTATCAGAATTCAGTGATTGTCTGGAAGGAGAAAAAAGTAGGAGGAGGTGAGAAGGGAGTTCACTCCAGGAATATATACTTCCTATCTGCTCCTCGATCTTACCAAGCTTAGAGTGTTTGTACTATTACTTAGAATGGTCTCATCCTAGTTTCTGTGCAGCTGGCCCTTCTTGTCATTCAGATCTCAGATTAAACATTACTATATTAAAATGTACCTGAAATTTAAATCAGGTCCTTTTTTCTTTTTTAAGACGAATATAAAATCTGCCCTCAAGTTTGCTCCTTCTGTTTTCCAAATACTGTGGTTTGTATTTCTGCAATGACTTCAGTCAGTTACCCTAAGTTCTCTAAGTTCTTTAAAGATGAACATGAAAGAGCTCATTATACTGCAAATATCAATCTGCTTCTTCCTTCTTGTTCACACATAGTTTAGATCTCTATCTAAACCCTCTCTGCCCAAATTTCTTTGCCTGATTGTCCCTAAAGCCTAGACCATTGTGAACCTCTTCCTAGGGAATTCTACTTTCTTAGTGATCTGTGCAAATTATGATGCCTGCTCTTCATTAAAGAATATTTTTAAAAATCAGGAGTGGCAAAACATATAGACATGGAAAAAACTACCATGAAGAAAGAGGATTTTAATAATCATGGGTCCTTAAAAACAGGAGGCATGGCACACAGGGAAGCACCAAGATCAGTAAGGAGGTAGAGGGATGAGGGGAAAGTATGTGTCCAATCTTTGTTTTCATTTTCACAGAAAGAATGGGCCAGGAAGAAATCACCTGGTCTTGAGTGATTTAGGGAAGGGGATTGTGTCCTAGACTGCAGAAGACTGATAAAAGGAAATGATGAGGCTATGGACTCAGGTTTTGTTGGTTTGCATATCAAGAGAATCTGCTGTCTCTGGAATTAGTTCACCCTAGAAGGGACAGTCTCTCCAGGATTTGCAAGGCCCCAAGATATCAAAACATCATACAACACAGAAAATAAAAGGCATGAATATTATAATCACTTCCTCAAAGAGGATTTTCCTGATCTCATGAACTGAAGTGATTAGCAGTCACATTCTATCCATCATTCTATTTTAATTCCCCAAAATACTATGACATTTTTCTATTTGTATAGTAGTTTGTTTATTCTCTTCTACCATTAGAAGATGAATATTTTTCATCCTATATACTTCTTTATCTTCAGTATTGAAAACAGGGATACATGTAAAATATTCATTAAATATTTGTAAAGTATGCTTTCCTTTCTTCTTAGATTTCCCATTTTCTTCTACTTCCTTTTCATTGTAGGTGTTATGAGAATCAGCACAAATTTAACTCATGATCATGGACTTTCTCTATTCCTAGAACCTTCAGAACATTGTTCCTGGAGAGCCACAAAAGTCAATGGTGTAAGGGCACCAAGAGAGAAATGAGACAGAAGTTTCCCTGCACATAGAAGGCAAAAAAATGAGCCCATTGATGGCAAAGGTATAGAAGGGATGGTAACAAAAGTAAAGTGGGCAGTCATTTGGTATCACTTGAAAATTTTTATTTTATTTAAATTAAATTCATCCATTCATTTTTATTAAAAAAAACTCTTTTTTGTTTAACTTCCTCATGTCAGAAAACAAAATATTCTCTAATTTTTTTTAGAAGGAAACATCATTAAGCTGCTTCTCTATACGATCTGTTCTGTGCAAAGGATATTGTTTGTGTCTGACATTAAAAGAAGAAGTAGAAAACTAAAGACAGTCCCAGAAGGCACAGAATGCATTCAAATACACTTAGACAACTGCATATGTCAAAAGACATATTTAACAAATGGATTCAATATTCAAAAATTGAGGCTTTTGTTTTCCTTTCCGTCACACAATGCTTTCAATATATATTTGTTGAATGAACGAATTATAGAGGAAAAGGAACAAAGATCTGACCAACAAAAAATCCTTATGGAACTAAATACCTTTTACTAAAACAGGGTTAATGGATATTAGGATTAATGCTGCAAAAAACACAGTGGTTCAGTTTCTGTTAATTATTTTCAGTGGTAAAGAAGCTGATGATTGAGACAATCATAGAACTTCGCTCCAACACATTCACAGTTAATTTTAGAATACAAATTAGATAAATCATAGTTTTTACATTCAGTAACTATATAAATAGGTCTAAATTCCCTGGGGGGGTAAGGTAAGTGTTGTTGTTATGTCTAGGCGTATGTGTTTTGTATGATTGTGTGTATGTCTGTTTATGATTGGCTGCATAACAGATGTTGAGAAAAATGATGCCCAGAAAAAGAGAACTGAGTGATAGTTATACAAACATCAGTAATACAAAGAAACTAAAGAGAGAGAAAAAAGAGAAGCCCTAGCTTATAAACACAGCCAGTCTAGAGGAATGGCCTCAAAAGGACTCAGTCTAGTCAAGATGCACAGATCAGCTTCTAATAGGCCCCTTGGATACTGAGAGAAGGCCTCTGATGTATGAGCTGATGCATCTTTATTTGCATATTAAATACATAAATAACCAGCAGTGCAGGGAAGAGATAGGGGAACAAACAGGAACACGACATTGAAAGGGCATATTCATCTAGTAAAAAACTTACTGGAACACACCCAGGCTATAGTGCACACAGACAGACTCATCTTTTTGTAGCACAGCCTGAATCCAAAAACAAGAGCAATGTAACAGCCCTCACCTGACCAACACAGCATATGGGGCTGAAAGACAACTTGCAATCATTTGTGTGACTCTCTGTCATTCACAGAGAATTAAATTAAGGCAAGCCAGACTGACTGAGATCACACTAACAAGTGTTAAGTTATGAACCATGCTAATGGCATATAAAAGATGAATGAGACATGGTACTACTAAAGGGCTTTGCCATTTACAGGGGAAGGGATACAGATGAATAGTGAAATTCTAAATAATATGATGAGTGGAAAGATCCAGGTTTGTATAGAATGCTGTGGAAATTACATCTCCTTTGGACTTCCAAAGGAGATATAGCAAAGATGTAGACTATATAGGAAAGAGGTTCTCTAGTACTTGGCTGCAGGTAGTAAAAATTTAATCTAAAACAGATTAGTTTTCTCTACACCCCTAATGGTGGGGAAGATTCATTCTGTGCATTTATTAGTTCACTTTATGCATTACTGCTATGTCTGCATTTTGCTCCCTTTAGAGTTAATAACCTAGTACAAGGTTGCTTATTTTATGACTAACTCAGAAACCCCATGGAAAGCCACCCTTAATATTTTCTCAAGATTCCATGCAAGTTCTGCCATGGGGCAGCATGACATTTCCCCCTCATCCAGATTTCTAGGGCCCCTGTCCTCAGTTCTTCTTGAAACTAGAGACTAGAGTAAGCATTTCTTTTAGGTAGGCTAGTGAGAGTTTTTCTTCTCTTTTTATAAAAAATAAAACAGAGTCATAGTTTTATAATAATACTTATTCACTCAAGTTCAACAAACATTAATAGTTAAATCCTGTGTGAGTTTAAAGGTTGTTTTTTTTTTTAGATTTTATTTACCTATTTGACAGAGAGAGATCACAAGTAGGCAGAGAGGCCGGCAGAGAGAGGGGGGGGGGGAAGCAGGCTCCCTGCTGAGCAGAGAGCCTGCCGGGCTCAATCCCAGGACCCTGAGATCATGACCCAAAGGCAGAGGCTTTAACCCACTGAGCCACCCAGGGGCCCCTTAAAGGTGTTCTGATCACCAATCTGGTATGTGTTAGAGGGAGGTTTCCCCACACCAACAAGCAATTCTTTAATTTTTTTTAAAATTTATTTATTTGTCGGAGAGAGAGCGAGCGAGCACAGGCAGACAGAGTGGCAGGCAGAGGCAGAGGGAGAAGCAGGCTCCCTGCCGAGCAAGGACGCTGGGATCATGACCTGAGCCGAAGGCAGCCGCTTAACCAACTGAGCCACCCAGGCATCCCCCAACAAGCAATTCTTGGACACCATCTGCCTGTCTACAATTTAGCTGACACTATCAACTGGAGATAGCATCACATTCCACAGGTTAGTGGCTTACTCCTATTAGACTGCCCTTCACCCTGCCCCACACTTCAGATGTCAATTGTAAGTCCAGATTGTCATCTGGGCTTCTAATCAACTTTATATTAGGGGTCCCAATGACCCACCCCCTTTATCAAATTCAATTAATTCAATTAATGTGCTAGAGTGGCTCACAGAATTCAGGGCAACATTTTACTTACTAGATTACTGGTTTATTATAAAAGGATATAATTCAGTAATAGTCAGATGGAAGAGAGGTATAGGGCAATGATGTTGGAAAAGGTATAGAGTTTGCATGCCCTCACTGAGTGTGCCACTCTTCATTAACCCAGAACATCTCTGAACCCTATCTTCTTGGGTTTTCATGGAGGCTTCATTCTTTAGTCCAGATTACACTGGAGTTTCTTGAGTGATGAGAGCAATAAGGTGTCTTTTGTTATATCAATGAGTGACTTCAAAGAGCACCTAAGGATTGTTGCCAGAGGAGCCAATCATGTGACTAAAAGGTTGGAATTTTCAGTCCCACCTTCCTGACTTCAGGGAGAGTGGGGAGGGGCTGGAAATTGAGTTCAATCACCAGTGCCAAATGATTTAATCAATTATTATTATTAAGTTTGAAAGAAAAAACTAGCAATTAAACCAGCAAAGTAATTTTAGATACTGATAAGTATGGTAAAGGAAATAAAACAGGATTATGAGAAAGTGATTGGGAAAGTTACTTTATATTGGGTCAGTGGGGGAGGCCTCTCACAGATGTGCCATTTAAGCTCAGCCAAACAGATCAGGGGAACAGCATTCCAGGCAGAAGGAACTGCAGTGCAAAAGCTATATGGCAAGATGCTTGAAATATTCCAGAAGAAAAGGCAGGCAGTGTAGCTAACCAAGAGGAATAGTAAAAGGTAATGAAGGCCAAGAGGTAGCCAAAGGCCAGATCACAAAAGTCTGATAAGGACTAGAAATAGGTTCTTGTTTCTCTCAGTGAATGGATCTTACATAGAGCACACGGCCTCACAAAGCATGGGTAAATACTAGACAAGGGAGGTTAAATGACACTTTGTTTTCCCAAACCTCAGTGGAGAAGAAAAGGGATATTCTGTAGGCAAGAAAAGGGAAATCAAAGGATAAAGTTTCTCACAACTCCAGGTTAGGTACAAGCAGAGAGGAAGAAGAAATTGCTTTGAAGGCTGCAGATTCTCCAAGACACTGGACCTTTCCTTGTCTGATAGACAGAGGATCCATAGTTAACCAGTGGGTCCACTTGTAATAGCAGAATTGTGGCTTGGATAGTGGCCTGTTTACTCAGAAGAAGGCAGCACTCAAGGGAAGACCTGCCTACATACAAGTCACTCACTGCTTCTTTTATTTATTTTTTTAAAAGATTTTATTTATTTATTTATTTATTTATTTTAAGATTTTTTTTTTTAAATTTATTTATTTGACAGAGATCACAAGTAGGCAGAAAGGCAGAGAGAGAGAGAGAGAGAGAGAGAGAGAGGAAGCAGGCTCCCTGCCGAGCAGAGAGCCCGATGCGGGGCTCGATCCCAGGACTCTGGGATCATGACCTGAGCTGAAGGCAGAGGCTTTAACCCACTGAGCCACCCAGGCACCCCTAAAGATTTTATTTATTTATTTGACAGACAGAGATCACAAGTATGCAGAGAGGCAGGCAGAGAGATAGAGGGGTAAGCAGGCTCCCCGCTGAGCAGAGAACCCAATACGGGGCCTGATTGCAGGACCCCAAGACCATGACCTGAGCTGAAGGCAGAGGCTTTAACCCACTGAGCCATCCAGGCACCCCTTACTGCTTCTTTTAAAACACAGCTAAAACCAGTCAAACTATTTTCAAAATTCAGTATTATAATCAAATTGCCTCAAGCTTTTTCTTTAAGGCTTATGAACTTTAATTAATTTAGGAGGTGAACTCCCTATACCCCCCAAATTTTATTACTATGTAGTATTTATATTATTTACTTAGGGTAAGGATGCTCCAGATCCCATGAGCAGGGTAATCATATAATTTACCAAATAGGTCAGGACACTTCTGAGAACAAAAGGAGGTTTTATTGTTTGTTTGTTTGTTTGTTTAAGATTTATTTATTTATTTTAGAAAGAGAGATGGAAGTGGGGAGAAGCAGAGGGAGAGAGAGAGAATCTCAAGCAGACTCCCCACTAAGCAAGGAGCCCAACTTGGGACCAGGGAGGAGGGCGGAGGCAGCAATCTCACAACCCTGAGATCATGACCTGAGACAAAATCAAGTGTAAGATACTCAACTAACTGAGCCACCCATGTGCCCCAGAATTGTTATTAATAATAACCTTAGAACAACGGTATAAACTAAAATTGTTTTGGACAATTTGGGAGTTATTAAGAAATTATCTATCCCTTTCTAAGACAAAGACCAAGGGAAGGACTTGAGATTTTATTTAAATGAGTTACAAAGTCATTAGTGGGTTTAATCAAGGAAATTACACTGTTTGAATTATATTTTCAAAAGATGTCTCTGACTTCTGTGTGGAGATTGGATTGTAGGGTACAAAGAGAAATAGGGAACATTTTAGAAGGGTTTTGCAATAATCAAAGCAAGAGATGATAGAGGTTTGAATAAGGGTGGGGTAGGTAAGACAGACAGAATAAGCATAATAAATACTTCTGAGGTAGAGCTCATAGAACTTACCAATGGATTAAAGTCTAGGGATAAAGGAGGCTAGGGTCCAATAGCATGAGTTACTGAACAGATGAAGTTGACATTTACTATGATGACAGTTTTCTTTATGTGTCAGCAAAATGTGTGTCATATCTTTAGCTTGATCAGGTGCACGTAAATAACAGTAACAACAATAATAACTAACCTCTTTTGATTGCTTATGTCAGATACTAAACACTTTACTTGTATTGATTTAATCCTCATAATAACCTATGAGGTAGGTATGGTCATTCTCAACATTTTACAAATGAGTGAGCTATAGCACAGAGAGATTAAGTAACTTAAGTCACACAACTAGTACATCACAGAGCCAGGGTTGGATTTTATTGATTTGGGAGCTCTGCTTCCAGATTCTGTCTCTTAACCCCATGCCATACTGCCTGTTTGACCTCATGATTCCTAATTTAGTCATTGGCTTCTTTTGTGGAATGCTGTTGGAAACAAGGGTCTCGAGTGATAGAGTATGAGTTTGCTCATCTCCAAAATATTCACTGAGATTGGAACATGTGCCCCCTTTCCCCAAAGATGTTCACAAATTTCTGAAATCAGAGTCATGCACTCATCCCAAATGGGACTGTGATTCCACAGAGTAAGCAAATATTAATCCTGTGTCTGTTGTAATTTATGAACTAGGAGGAGGCATGTTATCTTCCTCTGCCTCACTTTAGTCATTTGAAGTAATGGGAAGTCATTAATTATTTAGGAGGCAGCCCTGTATGACCATAGCTTAAAAGGCTGTTCTGGAGTCAGATTCCTGGGTTCAGATTCTGGCTTACCACTTACTAGCTAGGTGAGTTTGGTATATTACTTAACCTCTTTCTGTCTATTTCCCCATCAGTAAAGTGAGAATAATAACACTACACCAGAGATTGCCTAGTGTTTCAACAAATCTATGTCTTCTGGCTAAAGAGCTAGACTGCAGTTCCCAGCCTCTCTCATGGTCTGGTGTAGGCAGATAATGCTGGCTGTTAGGAAAAGGGAGGAGTGATGGATGCCACCTTCAGGTCTGGCCCATATAAGTCTTCCAAGTTATACCCTATGCTCTCTCTTTCCTGACTGTTGGGTGAATACAGAAGATTTAGCAGAGGACTCAGTTC
The DNA here is from genome assembly GCA_004024625.1 of Mellivora capensis. NCBI lineage: Eukaryota > Metazoa > Chordata > Mammalia > Carnivora > Mustelidae > Mellivora > Mellivora capensis. The sequence continues at coordinate 34,186 of PISX010009796.1, read as the reverse complement.
TCCCAGGGGACAGCAGAGCTACAGACTAGAATGTGTCCAAGTTTCTGAATGACCTTGTGAAATACCTCCTGCTAGGTAGGACTATTTGCTTACTCCTACTTACTGGAGCAAGCCTTACTGTGTGAAACCAGTGAGAGGTGGGGGTCTGTTTATTAGAGCAACTTGAATTACTTATCTGAACCAGTATATAGGCCTACCTCAAGGGATTACTTCAAGCACTAAAGTATCTATAAAGTATTGGTGTAAATGTGCTCTTAGAACATAGGAGAAAAGGATTCTCTTTTCCAAATTCTTTGTTACAGCACGAAGATAATGTAGACCTCATCTGAAATTGAAATTATGATTCTCCATATAAGGCATCTTATTGTGATTGACAACACACTCTATTTATACACAAAAATAGGTGGAAGTAGGTGATATAAAAGTGGACAAAATAGCAAGGAGGTGAGCAAATGTGACCTAGGGAAATTCAAAAGACTGTGCTCTGAAGGTTTTTCTCAACCTTCTCAGAGTTCCCATGACCTTAGTGTGCAGTCAGGGCTGTAGGATCTGTGTAGCTGTGTCCCCAGCATGCTTGCACAAGCTTGATAACAACTTAAACCAATGGACTTATTACAACCCATTGTCTCTCTTTGGGGGTAGAGGTAGACTCATCAGTAGTACCCTGTGACTCCCATAGCAAGTGGGCAGAAGAAAAGATTTTAAAGAAAACTGATGTCATATAGAATCAGAGATGTATGTTTAGAAATGGAAGTCATTTTTGATGGGTGCTTTGATTTTCCTTTGAAAATCTTTTGTTATTGCTATAAAGTTAAAGTCCCAGAGAAACTTCAGAGATTCAAAAGAACATTTGGCAAGGGATCAATTACAGTTCTACCCAACTGGAATATTTTGAGCAAAATGAAGACTTAAGCAACTTGATAGCTCACTTGTTTATTTACTTGCTTCTACACACCCTGCCAAGTTTTCTTTAGACTCTCATTAGCAAATACATCTCTTGAAACTTGATGTTAATTTTTTCCCAGTTCACCTTCAGGCTCTTAAGATGTTGTGCTCCATCATCATCACTCACCATCTTATATCTTTAATGTATCACAAATCTTATTTTATGATATAGCATTGTCAGCAGATACACTGCTTGGAGTGACACAGAGACTACTTCATGGGTGTCTAAAGTGGCCTTATAGATAAACAAGTCTGTCAGTTCAAAAATATTTATATCCCCACAGAAACATCTCATCGTTGGAAATTTTTCAGTGTTCCAAAATGTGTTTGAGATAGTAAGCACCCAAAGAAAATGCCCATTACAAAATTTCATAACTATCATACAGATATAATCCCAAGGAAGCCATGGTCACTTGGCTCAGTCCCAGAGGGCTGTTAAATTCAGAGATATGTAATCCAGACAGGACATCCAAATATTTACATACATATTTCAACATCTTTAAAGAGGATATATTACATAAACAACAAAACTTACTAAAGTCCTCTCTTTTCCTATTTTATTATGCCCCAAAGCCCTGGAAACTTCTCACTTTCCTTCCCCAGAAGAATTGTTTATGCTTCTATATCATTCTATCATGCAGATTTCTTTCTTTACAAAGTTCATAATTTCTTCACAGAGCTCCCTAGCAAAAGATGTGCCTTGATACAGACCTCTGGACACTAGTTCTTTTCTGTGCTCTTCTTTTCCGTAAAAATCCACCTGCTTTGCTTCTCTCCTTTCTATCCCATCCTCATTGGATCAATTTTGCATATAAAAGGCTAAAGAATTGCCTGGACTTGGTGAAAATTTTCTCTATATTCAGGGAAAGATAGGGAACTGAGCAGACTAAACCAGAATCTTCCTGATATGCTAATTACTTTTGTCCTATCGCACCTACAAAGTATAAGACTAGTCAAACAATGTCTTGAAATTGTACATGTTGCCTGTATAGGCTCATTTCCAAAGAGCCTTCCAATTCAAAAACAATGCTTTGCAGAAAACAGAGACAGCCATTTGCCTCTGGTAAATGATTCAAGAAAGTCCAACATGATAGCACCATCTCTCAAAGGCTTCGCACAGCTGAGCCTTAGGTAACATAAAAAGTTCCCGTCTGTTGCCTAGTAAAAGAAGAATAGCTTATTCTCCTACTGGGACTAAATTAAAAGATGCGGCTGTTCCATCATATTTAGCAGCACTCCTATAATGCACAAGAGCTTCTGTGGTACTGATTAAAAGGAGAAAATATCATCTGGCTTGTAGAAAGGATCTGTAACTAAAACAAAAGTATTCTCACCCTTGACTAAACATTTACTGTCAACAATCTGTCTTCTGTGTGTGCCCAGGAAAACAACACTCCCAAACACACACACATAAACACAAATGTTCTATTCACAATAAATCTGCTCTGAGAAACAAATTATCTAGGAATAATTTTTCTTTGCCTTTTAAGTTAAATGCTTTACAAATGAACGTCAGAATTAAATGTGCCTCCTCCAGTAATGGAAGTCCGCAGGCCACTAATGCTGCCAGTTTTCAAAAGAAAGAAAAATAAAGAGGGATTATTTTCTTAGCCCTTATTATAGTCTTTATGTTGGTCATTACTTCAACAAATAAGTTTTATTTACCCAAAACTAACTGTCCAGAATCTTTATGCTTCAATTTAGTGAAGGGCATAAACCTCATTTTCCTTGTGTGTGTATAATATCCTTGCTGGGAACAAAGCATCTCTCTGCACCTTGATCTTCAAAAACTGGAATGATGTCATCCAACAGAGCCATTACTTATAATATAACTTCTTTTTCTTGGATTTTAAGTCTTATTTAAGTGAGATCCAAATGTTGGAAACCTTGGATAAAGCATTTCTTCTTCCTTGTGACAATATAAACAAAATATCTCTTTAAAAAAATAAAGAAAACATTTTTTTTGTTTTACTTCCTATACTCTTAATACCTCTGAAAGGGAGAAATACCAACCTAAAGTATGTTAACATTATTTATACAATGTTATATGTCAATTATATCTCAATAAAGCTAGAAAAATGTTAATGTTTTTGTTAAGGAATTGTTACTATAATTTACAATTATAATCATTTCATTTTAAGCCTTACACATTTTTGAAATGTCTTCTTTGTGAAATAAGCTAGGAAAGAAACAGAAAAAATCATGATAAATGCATCTAGCAAATAGTCCTCTAATTTCCTTATTTTCCAATGTCTTGAAACTATATTCCAAATCTTATTCATTCCTATTAATATTAACTATCCCTATATTATTAAGTAGGGAAGTTGTCTGTTAAAGGTAAAAGAGAAAAACCCAATAAAAACATATTATACTTAATAATTTCTTAATTTTGAGGTTTGCTATTCTGTAACCTTCTATTTCATATACCATTTAAAATATCTCACTTTTTTTTTTTTAAATATTTTTATTTATTTATTTGTCAGAGAGAAAGAGCGCATGAGAGAGCAAGCACAGGCAGACAGAGTGGCAGGCAGAGGCAGAGGGAGAAGCAGGCTCCCTGCCAAGCAAGGAGCCCGATGTGGGACTCGATCCCAGGACGCTGGGATCATGACCTGAGCTGAAGGCAGCCGCTTAACCAACTGAGCCACCCAGGCATCCCAAATATCTCACTTTTTAATGGGTCTTTTATATCACATTGTCTGATTTATTTTTGTTTCTTAGAAAGGAGGGCTTTTAGCCATTTAATTTGTTATTTATTGCCCAGTATGGCAAAACCACACCTACAGATGCTTAATAAAATTATCTAAAGATAAATCACAAACCTTATATTCTGCTCACATTGTAATGAAATGAATATAAAAACAAAATTGGGTTATCCTTCTAAGTCCTATATTTGGAGTTGAGTGAGGCTCACATTAGAATAATGGAGACAGTCTGGAGCCTCACATTGCAAAGAAGAGGGAGGTTTGGAAGCAATCTCAAAGGAAAATGATAAACATGTTCAATTATTGAAAAATACATCAGATGGGGAAAGCAACTGCTCTCGATTAGCTAGGAAAAGATAGTTTCTTCACACATGGCTCCCAAGCACATGAAGTGTTGTTATTAAGAGGAAGATAATTAGGTATTCTCTTTCTCTCTCTCTCTAATTAGAATAGATGCACAAAAATATTTGTAGAAAACAAATGTATATAAAATTTTTTTAGTTGTTTGAATATTTGGGCCAAAAGCTAAGTCAGGTTAGATGTGTCAAGAAGAAAGGTAGGAAATAAAGTCTGGTCTTATGAAAAATCATCAGTCAAGAGACTTATCTCTATTCTTTGGCTTTTTGTGCTTCTATACCAACTCAGTAACCCTTATCTCTCATTCTGCAAGGCACCAAATACCCTTGTTATTTTTTACCCATCCCTATCAAATCAATCTCAGTACAAAATCTGATAAAGTAATCCATATTATGGTAAGTAACTTAGATTATTAACACTTAAACATATTACTCCCTAATTCAACAAAATAAGTATCTTTGGAGCTCCCACTGAGTATTAGGCTTTTTGTCTTTTTTTTTTTTTTTTAAGACTTTATTTATTTTAGAGAGAAAGCGAGATGGCACATGAGCAAGGGAAGGAACAGAAGGTGGTGGAGAGGGGGAAAGAATCAAGCAGACTCTTCACTGAGCATGGAGACTGTGACACTGGACTCGGTCTCACATTCCTGAGATCATGACCTGAGCCAAAACCAGTAGTCAGATGCTCAACCGACTGAGCCGCTCTGGTGCCCAGGACATAAGGCTTTGTATTAGGCTCCTTACGTACTATTTTCGAGAGTCTAAAATGGTATAATCTCCTTTAAAGGCAATTTGACATTTTTAGTAAAGGTAAAGATATATAAACTATAAACAAGCAATTCCATTCCTATAGGCATATCCAAAAGAAAAATCACAAGAATATACATAACAGCACTGTTTATATTATCAAAACAATGGGGAAAAAACAAATATTCATTAATGGAAGAATGGATGAATAAATTGTGGTATGTTTATATGATGAAATAACATATTGAAAATGACTCATCTATAGCTAAACAACATGAATGACTCTTACAAACACAATGTTGAATCAAAAAGTCAGAGAAGTAATCATATGCTAAAAATTCATTAACATAGGGGAGCTTGGGTGGCTCAATGGGTTAAGCCTCTGCCTTCAGCTCAGGTCATGATCTCAGGATCCTGGGATTGAGCCACGAATCAGGCTCTTTACTCAGTGGGGAACCTGCTTCCCCCTCTCTCTCTGCCTGTTTCTCTGCCTACTGGTGATCTCTCTGTCAAATAAAATCTTTAAAAAAATTATTAACATAAAAAATTTTTAACTAAAATATGTCTGAGAATACTTGCATGTATAATAAAAAGATGAACTCCAAAATTAGGACTATTGCTACTTTAGGGGGAAGGGGATGAGATGGGATTGAGTAGCAGCCCACAGGAGACCTCAAAGATATTTGTAAAGTAATTTATATCTCTTAAATCTATGGCCAGTACCCATATGTCAATTTTATTGTTATTCTTAATATTTTACACACACGTGCAATATTCTTTCCTTATTATTTAATTTTTAAAAGTTAAAAAAAAAGGTTGAGTTTCCTTGCACCATTATAATGTCTACACGTGATTATTTTATTGTTTCAAAGAGTGAATTTTCTGGGGCCAAATATATAATGGGAAGTTTTAGACATTATTCTTTTTACCCTACTTTTAAGGTAGATTACCCCCTTCCATAGGTGAAGAAACAGCTCCACAATGTATAACTTATGGTCCCAGGGTCTTCTGGATGCGTAGAGGTGGGTGAGAATTTGAAACAGTGTCTCTCTGCTTCCAAAGTCTGGGCTCTTTCTGCTCCACCAAATGCTACAAAATGTTCCCCCTCCCCCAATTACTTCATTTAAAACTCTTAATAGCTCTCCAGGGGAGGTATTGTTAACTTCATTTTTAAGATGAGAAAACGCAGAAGAATCAAATGCCTTTCCTATAGTCTTGGCATACAAGAATGTCAATCCAAGTCTTCTCACTCCTAAATTCAGTGATTTAGTAGTGAAAACACTGTAATGTTCCTGATGATAAATCCTAGTATAACTGGGTAGGAGGAGGATTTAAATTAACTTGCAATACTTAAGAGAACCACCAGAGTGGTTAACTGATAAAAATCTTTTCATTTTCTTTTCTCTAATATAAATAACCAAAGTAATAATTTACCAAGAACTATTTTATATTCTGGTAGCTTCAGAAGTGCTGACGATTTATCTAGTTCACAGATTCCTAACTCTCATGTTCTAGTTCCTTTATTTCTTTTTCTTTGTTTCTCCTTTTCTACTTTTTCTTTCTTTCCTTTTTTCCATGGGAACCATCTTTGCACTCCTTCTCTGCCTCTTTCCAGCCAGTGGTCACCATTTTTGCCTTCTCCTTCTTCTGCACACCAGAGTGTCAGTGTCTCTCCAAGTGGACCTTCTACGCATGTCTGGGGATCCAGTTTTTGTGGGGGCAATCCATGGAACACCCTTTGATTGGCTGATCCTGGAGGCCCAGGGAAGCTTGCATTCCAGGGTCCCACGGGACTATAACAATCAGAGATTCACTTCTTGGCAGAATATCACTCCCAGGGTCCTGCACAGGTAGCAGACTGAAACACACCCCCAGTCTTTCTGAGAAAGAGGCCCGTCTGCGTGTCCAAATACTTTGGCTTAAAGGGCAGGCTTCTGTGTGTGTACAGCCAAGTCATGACGCACCTCTGCACTCTCTTTCTGTCCTGCTCCAGCTCACCTGTGTCTTCCAGAAAGACTATATCCTTCTCTGGTGGCCTGACTTTTCTTTCTTTCTTTTTTTTTTTTTCTTAATAAAGTACATTTTTTAAATGTACTTTATTAAAAGTACATTTTAGTGCATTTTATTTAGTGCATTTGATTACAATTTAGTATTTTATTAAAAGTACACTTAAGTACTGTATTAAAAGTACAAATAAAGAAATTTGTACATTTTGAAGATTTTGTTTATTTATTTATTTATTTATTTATTTATTTATTTTAGAGAGAGAAAGAGAAGTGTGAGCAGGGCAAGGGGCAAAGGGAGAGGGAAAGAATCTCAAGTAGACTCTGCACTGACCATGGAGCCCAGTTCATGTGAGGCTCCACCTGTCAGTCTCAACCCTGCATGACCTGAGATGAAACCAAGAGTCAGACACTTAACCACCTGCACTGCCCCTCTGGTGCCCTGATTTTTAAGGCTGCTGCTCTGCATCACTTGGCTCAGATGGCCAGTGGTGCTTATGCTTGTGGGTCCCAGAGGATTATAACCTACAGAGAAATAATTCTTTAACACCTACCACTACCACCCTCCCTGCACCCCGGGGAACATCAAAAGGCAATAGACCCAGATGCTCAATCTTTCTATGGAAGAGGCCTACTAGCTTATGGTTAGAACTGGAGCCCCAGGGGCAGGCTTCTTCTTTTTTTTTTTTTTTTTTTTTTTTGAAGATTTTATTTATTTGACAGAGAGAGAGAGAGAGAGCATGAGGGGGAGTGGCAGGCAGAGGGAGAGGGAAAAAAAGGCTTTCCACCAAGTGAGAGCCTGATGTGGGGCTCAAATCCAGGACTTAGGGCCCTGGGATCATGACCTGAGCTGAAGGCAGATGCTCAACTGACTGAGCCACCCAGGTGCCCTTTAGAGCTGCAATCCCAGGGGCAGGCTTCTAATTAAACATATACCTAAGGGCCAAGTATAGAACTTTCTCCCTGGAACACTGGTCACTTCAAGTCAGAAAATGGTAAACTTTAAAATTTAGTAGAGCTCAATCAGTGGTTCTCTTTTAATTTTATTTAATATGTATAAATGTGGAGGAATTTGTGGTCCCTGTAATCTATAGCTCTAGGAAGTAGGAAGGGCATATTGTGGAATCTGGGGTGTAGAGAAGGATGGAGATGGCAGATGCAGAAAGCTCATGAGGATTTTTTTACTTGATTGGGAAAGTCAGAATATAAACCTCTGTCAGTTGATCAACTGATCAATTCATTGACGTATATGTTCATGTACAAATATAAAATTTGTATTCATAAAGAAGGAGTACCTACAGACATGTACTGACAGATTACAATAAAAGACACAAAACAGATCTCTCATTTTTAACCTTGTAGTTTAAATCTAAATAAAAATGCTGCTTGAGTTAGTCTGGAATTTAGAATCTACATTAGGCTTTATCCTAAATGTCTCATATTAAGAAGTCTGAACTATTATTCTAACGTTAATGATAGCAAAAGTTTTTAATGAGATGCATAACTAGTAATTAGTGCATTTTACATATCTTCTCTTATTTAACCCTGAAAACTTTCTTAAGAAATAAGTACTGCTATTATCCTCAGTATTTATTCAACAGAGGAAACTGAGGCTTGGAGAGGTTAAATGCCCAAGGTCACAGAGCTGGCAAGTGATGGAACATAGATTCAAACATATGTCCTCTGGCCTCTCAGTTGCTTTTCTTCTCAGCTGCACCATTCCTAACCTAGTAGCACCGAACTTCTACTTTAATAACCAACAGTCTGATTCTATTCTGGTAAGCCTAAAGTTTTCCTGTTTTCAGGTGGAATAAGTTGTACCATGTATTTTCTAGGGGAAGAACTGTGGTGTTAGGGAAGAGAAGTACCTCTGCCTTCTGAGAAACTGCTCAGAAATTCTCCAGACCATGTCATGGGAATAGCTTAACCCCAGACCCAAGATATTTAGGTGATCCAGGATGGAGTGTTCTGTGAGAGGAAAGGGTCAAGCAAATATTTCATCTCTTAGATATAGTCATTGTCCTTTATGTGTCCTTTGGCCTGAGAGAGCACAGAACAATGAAGTCAGCCAAACAGATGTGAGGGCAAAGCTCACCATGTGCTAGCTTTCTTCAGACACTATTAAGAACATCAAAGACAGCTTTGAAGTTCAAAAGGAAAAGTCATAAAGACAGCCTGAGGGTCTGTGAACCTGTGAAGGGCACTATTTCTCTGGCAGGAATGTTAGGTTTTGCAGGGAGGAAAAAAAGAGTATGAAGAGACAAGTTACTGAGAAAACTGAGCCTCTTAGCTTCACTGATCATCCCACAAAATGGTAAACTCCATGAAGACAGCCAGTTCTTTACTATTGCTAATGTCTAGTTCAGAGCACACAGTATGCAGATAATAATTCATCCAAATATTCAATTATATTTATTAACAAGGATTGACTGAATTAGTGATAGAACATCTACTACGTGCTTCTGTTCTAAATGCTGGAGATATAGAAGTAGAGGAACCAAATTCCCTGCTCATGAAATTAACAGATCAGTGTAAATATGCATCATGTTAGGTGGTATAAGTGCTAACAAGAAACTTAAAACAGAATACTAGGAAGGAGAATAAAGATAACAGATTGGAGAGACAGAGAGAGATAAAAATGTGATCAATCAAGATGTCTCTACTAAGGGGCATTTAAACAAAGAGGTCTGAAGGATTTGAAGGAGTGACCATGCAGATATGGAACAACAATCTAACATAATCAAATAATGATTTTAACTTCATAATCCCAATGTCTCCAACTCCTACTTGTTTGAGTATAGGATGTCCAGAGTCTCCCTTCTGGGAATATCTAGGAATCACCATGTTCATTGTCACACATTCTTGAATTAGACTTGGTAACTGGTTTAAAAGCTTGCTCCATACCTGTAATCACATAGTATTGGTTTCGATATCAACTACTGAGTACATTTCCTTTTCTTTTTGCTGTTCATTTTCCTAAAAGGTAAATAGTAATAAGAGACTATTTCCCATTTCTTATATCTAAGGGAGTTTTTATGACATTGCATATAACTGAAAAGAAATTTGAAGTTCCTACTTCAATTTGAACTGTTTAAATCTGTCCTAATGGAGTACTAGAGAAGTTTTAAGTCATATATTTACTCATGTGGATAATTCAGATATTGGACAATGCATATTGGCTGCCATTGACCCGGCATTCAATTATGTGCTAATTTTTGACACAACTTCACTCTAAGGGTCAGAAGTACAATGCCCTAGGACATGAGCATATTAACAATAGTAATAGTTGGAGTCCTCACAGGAGCTGCCAATCTGGAGAATCAAGCAGCCACATTCTGCATAACTTTTCCAAAAACAATGCATTCATGGGTATGATCAATCTTTATTTGATTCAAATCTAGCAAATATTTATTTAGCATTTTGTGTATAGAAGAACTTATGCTGTCTAAGGGTTTGTAATTTTAAAGAAAGAATCATTTGATCTCATTGTACACTCTGGCTGCTGCTTCTGTCCTTTCACAGAGCTTACTCATGCCATGGATTATATAAACATGATGCAAATATGTTGTTTGAATTATGTGAAAAGTTGCATTAAAACATCGGAATGTTGTTGAGTGACAATTAACCTTTAATAGATTAATTCTCAATTCTCCTCTTTATTCTAATGTTGATGTTTCCACATTATATTTGGCCCAAATTCTATATTCAATATATATTCAATAGCTTTTCCCCTCAAGTGGCATGCTTTTTAGATACATTTAGCTATAAGAGAATGTATAAAAGTTGGTATAAATTGATTGGCACACAAGATATCTTCTTTCATTTACTTAAATATTCAAGAAAGACTGTTTATCTAGGAAGAATTTACTAGAGTTTATTTGATAAGCACGTGATATCAATAGCTCATCTCCATGTCTCTCACTTTCACATGATAAGCAGATGAAGACAACATTTAAATGTAAGGACTCCCTCTATGAAGTGTGTAAACCTGATGATTCACCGACCTGTACCCCTGGGGCTAATAATACATTATATGTTAATTAAAAAAATAAAATAAATAGGGGCACCTGGGTGGCTCAGTGGGTTAAAGCCTCTGCCTTCGGGTTGGGTCATGATCCCAGCGTCCTGGGATTGAGCCCCGCATCGGGCTTTCTGCTCAGCAAGGAGCCTGCTTCCTCCTATCTCTCTGCCTGCCTCTCTGCCTACTTGTGATCTCCATCTGTCAAATAAATAAATAAAATCTTAAAAAAATACAATAAAATAAATGTAAGGACTCTCTTTCCAATAGTGAGAAGATATGGCCTCATTCGTGGAAAGGTGTGTGAGAGATTGCAGGGACGTTGATAATGTTTCACAGCATGATGATAAAGAATTGGTTTCTACTGATGAAAAAGGTTAAGGTACAATAGATAACACTGATATATTTCATGATTACTCAGTGGCTCAGGCTTACTCCTGGGTCAATCCAGGTGGTCCAAACTTTGTGTCTGCCCTGTGAGAGGCAAGCTTCAAAGATTCATTTAGAGAACACATTCCAGGTGATCATAAATCCAGAAACATTGGATCCATAAATTATTTTAGAATAATCATAATCTTGCTATCTTTTACCCATAAACTGTAGATAAAATATTTATCATGCCACTTTTTGAATTCTCTTAACAACAAAAAATATGCACATTGGCTATAGAGCAAAAATTCTCTAACATACCAATATGTGACTCTGACCTTTTTTTAAAAAGATTTTATTTGTTTATATGAGACAGAGAAAGAGAGAAAGAAAGAGAGAGCATGAGCAAGAGGAAGGGGCAGAGGGAGAAGAAGAATTGGGCTCTCCACTGAGCAGGGAGCCCAATGAAGGGCTCAATCCCAGGACCCTAGAATCATGACCTGAGCCAAAGGCAAATGCTTAACCAACTCAGCCACCCAGGCACCCATGACTCTCAACTTCAAGCATTACATAAAAATGATACACACAAGCTTTTGAATGTGCAGATGATGTACTAAACTGGCATCAGTAGGAAATAGGTTTTGACCTATTATTACTTATCCACATTGAGATGCGTCATGGTCTTTTATTCATCCATTCTGAGGAACCAATGTAAGATATTGGTTAATTAGGTTAATTAAGGAGACCACAAATTATACATGTTCCTATGAGCCAACTCTCCTCTTACAGTATCCAGCAGAACACTGTTTGGTGGTAGGCTGTGAAATACATATTTAAGGAGGTGAATTTATTAGCAGAAGTCTATATGGACTGTCTAGTGTGAGGATATCTTAGAAAAGAAAACAAAATTGGACTCTGCTAACAGGTTGAGATTTAAATCTCAGCTGTACTATTTATTACCTGTGTGCTTTTGTATGAACTATTCTAGGCTCTTTTTTATCTATAAATTCAGTTTATGGGTTTTATCTCACATTGTGGTCGAGATAAGTGAATTGAACATAGAGCCCAAAAGAGTAAACCCTCAATAAGTGTTAGTTTCCACATTCCACTAAAGATCTAATTGTCAAAATACTTCTAAAAATAGTTAACTCTGACTTCTATGTCCAACCAAGATGGAGTAGAAGGGTATGGATTTTACCTCCTATCCAAAACAACCTTGAAAATGGACAAAATATATGAAAAGCAGGACCTTATATAACAAAGGACAATGACCTTAAGAAAAAGAAAATAAGCAAAGTGAGCCCTATAATTACTGGACCTTACTACTTTGAAGACTATTTCCTGGCCACAGCACAGATAAGGGAAACATAGGCAGAGTCTGTCAATCTCCCTAAAATAAGGTGACAGAACTAGGAATCTGGTGAAGTCAAGGTGGCTACAGTTCCCAGGGCATAATTCAGGAGAGGAGAGAGCTGCACAGATAGGATTCTGAAGAACTACAGAAAGTCCCTATCAAGTATTCAGTTGAGTACTGATTAAACATGGGTATGAAGAAACTATCCATATTGGATAAAGACCCAGTAAAAATCATTAGAGGAACAGTGTCTGAAACTCACAAAGGGACAGGAATAGTGCCTAATCCCAATAGCCAAGATGGAAAACTTTATAATTCATGGGGAATGAATTAGAATGCTAATAACAATTTTACCTTAACAGTAGAGAAAATAATTAACCTTAGATTACACATTGCTCTGATCCATCTTAACAAAATGTAAAGGAATGGTCCAAAAGGATAATTTCCAAGTAACTTAACTATGTCCCACAACAAAACTCAATAATAACCATAGAAACAAAAATATCCAGCACCCAATAAGACAAATTACACAATGTCTATCATACAACCAAAAATTACAGGGCATGCTGATGAGGAAAATAAAATGCATAATGAGGGGAATAATCAATCAAAACTGATCAGAAAGAGTCAAGATGGTGGAGGAGTAGCAAACCGAGATGACATCAGGTCGTAGGAGTTCAGTTAGATAGTTATCAAACCATTCTGAACACCTAAAAACCCAACAGGAGATTGAAGAGAAGACCAGCAATTCTAGAAACAGAAAATTGACCACTTTTTGAAAGGGAGGAGGTGTGGAGAAGTGAATCTGAAGCCACGGAAAGATAGGTCACGGACGGGGTGGGAGGGGCATGGCTCCCGGCAAGTAGTGGACCAACGGAGTACAAAATTCGAACTTTTAAAAGTCTCCTCCACTGAGGGACATCGTTCCAGGGGCTAAGTGGGGGTGGAGCCCTTGTGGAGACAGTGTGGTCTTAGGTCCCAAGAGATCACAGAAGGATTAGGGGTATCTGAGTGTAGCAGAGCTTGAAGCTATTAGAGCAGGGAAGCAGGCTACAGAGATGCAGCCAAGGAGTGAGCTCTCAATTCAGGATTACCTTAAACTGTGATCAGTGGCACAATCAGCCCACTGCTCTTTGACTGGGGACCCCACAAGTGGCAGATCTGGGGAGAGCCGCTGGAAGAGCAGAGCAGCAGGAATCTGCTGGGTTTGGAGACTCCAAACAGGGCTGTGCGCCAGAGACAGCAGGCCGGGTGAACTGCGAGCGCGGATGGAGACCAGGGAGACGGGAGTGATTGACCACTTTTTCCCAAAGGTGCACTGAGGAGTGGGGCCCTGAGCTCTCCGCTCCTCTGGGCCAGAGATTAGGAGGCCACCATTTTCATTCCCATCCTCCAGAGCTCTACAGAAAGCGTTCAGGGAACAAAAGCTGCGGAGAGCGAACTGGAGCAGATTTCTTAGCCTGGCCCATGGCAAGGGCAGGGCAATTCCGCCTTGGGCAAAGACATTTGAGAACCACTATAACAGTCCCCTCCCTCAGAAGATCAGCAAGAACATCCAGCCAAGACCAAGCTCACTGATCAAGAACAGCAGAATTCCAGACACGGGGAAAGCAAAGCATGGAATTCATGGCTTTCTCCCCATAATTCTTTAATCTTGCAAAGTTAATTAAATTATTTTAATTTAATTTTTTTCTTATTCTAATTTTTAAAAATTTTCCTTTTCCCATGTTTTTTAACTAGTTTATCTTAACAATAACTTTCTAAAAAATTATTTTTAAACCTTCATTATTATAGTCATATTTTATGCTTCATTGCATCTAACTTTATTTTTTATATGTAAAGTTAAAAAATTTCTTCTAAAAAAGTTGTGGGATACAACTTCTTCTAATAGATCAAAATATACCCTAACTCTAGCACAGGAATTTGTTCTGGTCTCCAGTCTGAGCAAATTCTCTCCATTTTCTTTTTCTTTCTTTTCCCAACCAACTTATCTTATCAATACCATTTTAAGAATTTTTTAAAAATTCTCTTTACAGTCATATTCAATCCCTTTACCCTTATTTGTATATATATTTTTCTTTCTTTAAAATTTTGGGAGGTAGTGTCCTCTGAGAGCCCAAAATACACCCAAAATCAAGTGAAGTGGCTCTCTTCTATTCACCAGTCTAATATATGTATATTTTCTAATTAAAAAAAATTTTTTTTTTTAACTTCTTTTTAACCCCTTTTTTCTCCCCCCGATTTGGGGTCTCTTCAGATTTGGTTAGCATACATTTTTTCTGGGGTCTTTGCCACCCTTTTAGTATTTTATTCTCTCATTCATATATTCTTACCTGGATAAAATGACAAGGCAGAAAAATTCACCACAAAAAAAAGAACAAGAGGCAGTACTGATGGCTAGGGACCTAATCAATACGGACATTGGTAAAATGTCAGATCCAGAGTTCAAAATGATGATTCTCAAGGTGCTAGCTGGGCTCAAAAAAGGCATGGAAGATATTAGAGAAACCCTGTCTGGAGAAATAAAATCCCTTTCTGGATAAATAAAAGAACTAAAATCTAACCAAGCTGAAATAAAAAAAGCTATTACTGAGGTGCAATAAAAAATGGAGGCTCTTACTGCTAGGATAAATGAGGCAGAAGAGAGAATTAGTGATATAGAAGACCAAATGATGGAGAATAAAGAAGCTGAGCAAAAGAGAGACAAACAACTATTGGACCACGAGGAGAGAAATCAAGAGATAAGTGATACCATACAACAAAACAATATTAGAATAATTGGGACTCCATAAGAAGAAGAAAAAGAGAGGGGGGCAGAAGGTATATTGGAGCAAATTATTGTAGAGAATTTCCTTAATATGGCAAAGGGAGCAAGCATCAAAATCCAGGAGGCACAGAGAACCCCCCTCAAAATCAATAAGAATAGGCCCATACCCCATCATCTAATAGTAAAACCTACTAGTCTTAGTGACAAAGAGAAAATCCTGAAAGCAGCTCCAGACAAGAAGTCTGTAACATACAACAGTAGAAATATTAGATTGGCAGCAGACTTATCCACAGAGACCTGGCAGGCCAGAAAGGCCTGGCATGATATATTCAGAGCACTGAATGAGAAAAACATGCAGCCAAGAATACTATATTCAAGCTAGGCTATCGTTGAAAATAGAAGGAGAGATAAAAAGCTTCCAGGACAAAGAAAAACTGAAAGAATTTGCAAACACCAAACCAGCCCTATAGGAAATATTAAAAGGGGTCTTCTAAGCAAAGAGAGAGCCTAAAAGTAGTAGACCAGAAAGGAACAGAGACAATATACAGTAACAGTCACCTTACAGGCAAACAATTGCACTAAATTCATATCTCTCAATAGTACCCTGAATGTAAATGGGCTAAATGCCCCAATCAAAAGACACAGTGTATCAGAATGGATTAAAAAAACAAAAGCCATCCATATGCTGTCTACAAGAAACTCACTTTAGACCCAAAGACCCCTCCAGATTTAAAGTGAGGGGATGGAAATCAATTTACTGTGCTAATGGACATTCAAAGGAAAGCTGGGCTAGCAATCCTTATATCAGATAAATTAGATTTTACACCAAAGACTATAAAAAGAGATGAGGGAGGACACTATATCATACTCAAAGGGTCTGTCTAACAAGAAGATCTAACAATTTTAAATATCTAGGCCCCTAACATGGGAGCAGCCAACTATATAACCAACTAAGTACAAAATCAAAGAAACACATCGACAATAATACACTCATAGTAGGAGACTTTAACACCCCCCTCACTGATATGGACAGATCATCCATGCAAAAGATTGACAAGGAAATAAAGGCTTAAATGACACAGTGAACCAGAAGGACATCACAGATACATTCAGAATATTCCATCCCAAAGCAACACAATACACATTCTTCTTTAGTGCTCATGGAACATTCTTCAGAATAGATCACATCGGGTCACAAATCAGGTCTCAGTCAGTACCAAAAGATTGGGATGATTCCCTGCATATTCTCAGACCACAATGCTCTGAAGCTAGAACTCAATTATAAGAGGAAAATTGGAAAGAACCCAAATATATGTAGGCTAAAGAGCATCCTATTATAGAATGAATGGGTCAACCAGGAAATTAAAAAAGAATTGAAAAAATTCATGGAAACAAATGATAATGAAAACACAATTGTTCAAAATCTGTGGGAGACAGCAAAGGTGGTTCTGAGAGGAAAATATATAGTGATACAAGCCTTTCTCAAAAAACAAGAAAGGTCTCAAATACACAACCTAACCCTATACGTAAAGGAGCTGGAGAAAGAACAGCAAAGAAAGCCTAAACCCAGCAGGGGAAGAGAAATCATAAAGATCAGAAAAGAAATCAATGAAATAGAAACAACAACAACAAAAAAAAACAGTAGAACAAATCAATGAAACAAGGAGCTGGTTCTTTGAGAGAATTAATAAGATTGATTAACCCCTTGCCAGACTTATCAAAAAGAAAAGAGAAAGACCTAAATAAATAAAATCATGAATGAAAGAGGAAAGATCACAACCAACACCAAAGAAATACAAACAATTATATGAACATATGATGGGCAACTATATGCCAGCAAATTTGACAATCTGGAAGAAATGGATTCATTCCTGGAGACATAAAGACTGCCACAAAAGAACCAGGAAGAAATAGAAGACCTGAACAGACCCATAACCAGTAAGGATATTGAAGGAGTCATCAAAAATCTCCCAACAAACAAGAGCCCAGGGCCGGACAGCTTCCCAGGGGAATTCTTCCAAAAATTTAAAGAAAAATTAATACCTATTCTCCTGAAAAACAACAACAACAACAACAACAACAACAACAAAAAACTGTTCCAAAAAATAGAAATGGAAGGAAAACTTCCAAACTCATTTTATGAGGCCACCATTACCTTGATTCCAAAACCAGACAAAGACCCCATCAAAAAAGAGAATTACAGACTAATATCCTTGAACAAATCAATGATATCCTTGATGTGAAAATTCTCACCAAAATACTAGCCAATGGTATCCAACAGTACATTAAAAGGACTATTCACCAAGACCAAGTGAGATTTATTCCTGGGTTTCAAGGTTGTTTCAACATTCCCAAATCAATCAATGTGATAAAATACATTAATAAAAGAAAGAACAAGAATCATATTATATTCTCAAATAGATGCTGAAAAAGCATTTGACAAAGTACATCTTCCTATCTTGATCAAAACTCTTCGAAGTGAACGGATAAAGGGTACATACCTTAATATCATCAAAGCCATCTATGAAATACCCACAGTGAATACCATTCTCAATGGAAAAAAACTGAGAGCTTTTCTGCTAAGGTCAGGAACATGGCAGGGATGCCCACTATCACCACTGCTATTCCATATAGTATTAGAAGTCCTAGCCTCAGCAGTCAACAAAAAGAAATAAAAGGCATCTGAATTGGCAAAGAAGTAGTCAAACTCTCACTCTTTGCAGATGGTATGATACTTTATGTGGAAAACCCAAAAGACTCCACTCCAAAACTGCTAGAACTTGTACAGGAATTCAGTAAATGGTCAGGATATAAAATCAATGCACAGAAATCAGTTGCATTTCTATACACCAACAACAAAACAGAAGAAAGCGAAATTAAGGAGTCAATCCCATTTACAATTGCACCCAAAACCAAAAGGTACCTAGGAATAAACCTAACTAAAGAGGCAAAGAATCTGTACTCAGAAAACTATAATGTACTCATGAAAGAAATTGAGGAAAACACAAAGAAATGGAAAAACATTCCATACTCATGGATTGGAAGAACTAATATTGTGAAAATGTCTATGCTACATAAAGCAATCTACACATTCAATGCAATCTCTATCAAAATACCATCAACTTTATTCAAAGAAATGGAACAAATAATCCTAAAATTTATATGGAACCAGAAAAGACCCGAATAGCCAGAGGAATGTTGAAAAAAGAAAGCCAAAGTTGGTGGCATCACAATTCCAGACTTCAAGCTCTGTTACAAAGCTGTCCTCATCAAGACAGTAAGGTACTGGCATAAAAACAGACATGTAGATCAATGGAACAGAATAGAGAGCCCAGAAATAGACCCTCAACTCTATGGTCAACTAATCTTCAACTTCAATCTTCAAGGCAGAAAAGAATGTCCAATGGAAAAAAGACAGTCTCTTCAACAAATGCTGTTGGGAAAATTGGACAGCCACATGCAGAAAAATGAAACTGGACCATTTCCTTACACCACACACAAAAATAGACTCAAAATGGATGAAAGACCTCACTGTGATACAGGAATCCATCAAAATCCTTGAGAAGAACACAGGCAGCAACCTCTTTGACCTCAGCCACAGCAACTTCTTCCTAGAAACATGCCAAAGGCAAGGGAAACAAGATAAAAAATGAACTATTGGGACTTCATCAAGATCAAAAGCTTTTGCACAGCAAAGGAAATTGTCAACAAAACCAAAAGACACCTGACAGAATGGGAGATATTTGCAAATGACATATCAGATAAAGGGCTAGTGTCCAAAATCTATAAAGAGCTTATTAAACTCAACACCCAAAGAACAAAGAATCCAATCAAGAAATAGGCAGAGGACATGAACAGACATTTCTGCAAAGAAGACATCCAGATGGCCAACAGACACATGAAAAAGTGCTCCACATCACTCGGCATCAGGGAAATACAAATCAAAACCACAGTGAGATACCACCTCACACAGTCAGAATGGCTAAAATTAACCAGTCAGGAAACGAGAGATGCTGGGAAGGATGCGGAGAAAGGGGAACCATCCTACACTGTTGGCGGGAATGCAAGCTGGTGCAGCCACTCTCGAAAACAGCATGGAGTTTCCTCAAAAAGTTGAAAATAGGGCTACCCTACTACCCAGCAATCGCACTACTGAGTATTTACCCTAAAGATATCAATGTAGTGATCCAGAGGGTCACATGCACCCAAATGTTTATAGCAGCAATGTCCACAATAGCCAAACTATGGAAAGAACCTAGATGTCCATCAGCAGATGAATAGATAAAGAAGAGGTGGTATATATATACAATGGAATACTATGCAGCCATCAAGAGAAATGAAATCTTGCTATTTGCAATGACATGGATGGAGCTAGAGGGTATTATGAGCAAAATAAGTCAATCAGAGAAAGACAATTATCATATGATCTCTCTGATATGAGGAATTTGAGAGGCAACGTGGGGGGTTTGGGTAGTAGGGAAGGAAAAAATGAAACAAGATGGGTTCTAGAGTGAGACAAACCATGAGACTCTTAATCTCACAAAACAAACTGATGGTTGCCAGGCAGAGGTGGGTAGGGAGAGGGTGGTTGGGTTATGGACATTGGGGAGAGTATGTGCTATGATGAGTGCTGTGAAGTGTGTAAGCCTGACGATTCACAGACCTGTACCTCTGGGACTAATAATACATTATATGTTAATTTAAAAAATAAAATAAAATTTTTAAAAAACTGACCAGAAGACAAAGGTGACAGAACTAGTAGAAAAGGGCATTAAATCAGTAATTATATTATCTTTCATATGTCCAAAAAGCTAGCAGAAAAATTGAACATATTAAATAAAGACCTGGAACATATAAAAAAGACAAAAACTGAAATCTCAGAGATGAAATCTCTGTTAATATAAAAAACATACTCCGTGAGATTAAGAGCAGATTAGACATTTTATAACCAAAGCTTAGTGAACTCAAAGACATAGAGACTCTCCAAAATGAAACACAATGAAAACTATTTCAAATATCCAAATATATATATATATATATATATATATATATATATATAAAATTAAAGTCCTTAATGGAGTGGTGGAAAATATTTGGGAAAAAAATGGTCAAAATTTTTCCAAATTTGATACAAACTATAAATGTATAGATTTAAGTAACTCAACAAACTTCTAGCATAATAACAAGAAAGCTATACCTATAATAATAATAATAATAATAATAATAATAAAGTTCCTTAAAGACAAATTAAAGAGAAAAATCTTAAAAATTTAAAATCTTAAAAGCCACAGAGGGGGAAGGGGAATTATATGGTATGGTACATATAGGGGAACAAAAATGAAAGTGACAGCAGATTTCCCATTGACCATGAAAGTCCTAGGAAGTACTGGAGTCACATCTTTAAAGTACTGAGAGGAAAAAAAGTTGTCAACCTAGAATTTTTCACCCAAGGAGAATATCTTTAGAAACAAAGATAAATAAACGCTTTCTATATATAAAAGGAGAAAATAATAACAATCTGCCAATATAACTATAAATACGTTAAATGAAATCCTTTAAGCAGAACAAAATAATATCTGGTAAAAACTTGGACCTGCAAAAAAGAATAAAGAACTTCAGACTTGGTAACTACCTTGGGAAATATAAAAAAAACTTTTTTATTATTATTTAGATTTCTTTAAAAGTTAATTAACAGATTGAAGCAAAAATATTAATAATGCATTATAGAGTTTATAACATATATAGAAGTAGAATGTATGACAATAGCACAAACATTGAGAGAGAAGAAATTTAAGAATATTATAATGTTCTTGAAGTAAATGCTTACAGTTAGACTGATAAAGATGTATGCCATAAACATTAAAGGAACAAACTAATGTAAAAAGTTAGTCGTAGTTAATATGCCAACAAAGCAGATGAAATGGAATCATACAAAAATACTCAACTCAAAACTATATGAAAGAGAGAAAATGTAATAAAGAACACATGAGAGACAAATAGAAAATAAATATCAAGATGACAGATTAAAATAATCACATGAAATGTAAAGGGTCTGTACACACCAATTAAAGGCAGAACTTATTAGGTAAAACAGACCCAACTATATGGTTTGGTATGAGAGTTACAAATAAATTAAATGTAAAGGAAAATGATATAATGTGAATCAAAAGAAAGTTGTGTTGGCTACATTAACATCAGAGCAAACAATATTACCGCCAATAAAGAGAGGGATTTCTTGATAAAGGGGTCAGTTCATCAATAGGACATCATAATCCCAAATATTTAGATACCTTATATCAGACTTCTGAAATATGTGAAGCAAAAATGGTTATAACTGCAAGGAGAAATAAATAAATCTACAACTACAGCCTGATATTTATCAGCTCTAATAATTTTTTTGTGGGTTACTTTGGTAGCTGGTTAATTGATTTTTGACAAGTGTGTAAGGGCAATTTAGTGGATAAAGGGAAGACTTTTAAGCAAATGATGTTGGAATAATTGAATATTCCCATGGAAAAGAGAAACTTTGGCCCATTCCTCACACAATATACAAAAAACCAAAAGCACAATCCATAAAGGAAAGAAAGTTGATAAATGAGACTTCATCAAAATTAAGAACTGTTACTCTTTGAAAGACACTGTTAAGAGAATGAAAAGATAAGTTGCAGACTGGGTGGAAATATCTTCAGATCACATATCTGATAAGGAACTTTTATCCCAAATATATAAGAAATTCTCTAATTTCAATAGTAAGGAAACAAGCAACTCAATGTTTTTAAAAACAGGCAAAATATTTGAATAGACATTCATCAAAGATCTCTAAGTGGCAAATAGGCACATGAAAAAAATGCTCAATGTCATTAGCCATGAAGGAATATAAATTTAAAAAAATGAGACACAATTACAGACCTATTAAGATGGCTAAAATTAAGAAGTTTGAGCATGCCAAGTATTGACAAAAACCTAGAAGTCTTAGATCCTGCTTGTGGGACTATAACATGGTTCAATGATTTTGAAAAACAGTCCAAAAGTTAAATGTATGTTAATGTGTAATTCAGCTATTCCATTTCTATGGATTTACTTAAGAGAAAGAAAAGTATAAGTCTATACAAAAGTTTGCACACAAATGCGCACAGCAGCTTTACTGTAAGAGCCAAACACTAGAAATAATCTAAATAACCATTAACAGGTTAATGGATTAACAAATAGCAGTATTTCCATAAAATTGAATGTATTCAGCAATAGGAAAGAATGAGCTACGCATGCAATGGCATGGATGAATCTCAAAATATTTACATTGGGTAAAAGAGGCCAGAACAAATAGAGCACCTATTGTGTGTTACTCAGTTTGAACAGCTATAGCAAGTTACCATAGACTAGCTGGCTTAAACAGAAAAAATTTATTTCTCACAGTTCTCAGAGACTAAAAAGTTCAAATTATGGTGCTTGCAAATCCAGTGTCTGGTGAGGGCCCACTACCTGACTTGCAGATAGTTTTATTGTTTTAACCTCACATTGTGGAGAGAAGAGCAGAGAGGTAGCAAGTTCTTGTCTTGTCTCTCTTCTATAAAGGCACTAATTCCCTCAGGAGTCCTCATGACCTAATTAGTTCCCAAAGCACCTCCCCACACAAAAATGCCATCACATTTGGGCTTGAAAATATGAATTAAGGGGGACAGAAACATTCTGCTCATACATAGTTTATAATTCCCTTTACATAAACTCTATAAAATGTAAATAAATCTGTAGTGCCAGAAACCAAATCAGAGGTTACTTGGGGGTGAAGTTGGCAAGAGCAAAAGAGCAGAATTATGAAGGGATATAAGGAAACTTTTTAATTTCATGGACATGTTCATTATCTTGACTGGGAAGATGGTTTCACAGGTATGTAAATAATAAGGCCTTATATTTTAAACTTGCATGATTTATTGTATATTGTGTTAGTCCATTCAGTTGCTATAATAAAACACCACAGACTGGCTGGTGCATAAACAATAAAACTTGTTTCTCATAGATCTGGAGGCTGTGAAATCCAAGATCAAGGCAATAGCATGGACATATTCTGATGAAGGCTCTCTTCCTGGTTCATGGCTAGTGCCTTCTCCCTGTGCCTTCACATGGTAGAAGGGCCTAGGGATTTCTTGGAGCCTCTTTTATAAGGCAGTAATTTCATCCATGAGGGTTCCATACTCATGACTTAAGCACTTCCTTTGGGACCTCCAAGTGCCATTTTGGGTGGTCAGAATTTCAACACATGGAAGGACACAAATATTTAGATCTTAGCATATATAAATTTTACTTCAATACAGCTGTAAGAAAATAGTCAGATCCAATTTATTTGAAATAAAGCATTTCATAATTACATTATGTAGTACTTCTCTAAGTATGTCCTTCAGGACTAACACCCCATGGATTTTAATAGGTTTTACTTAAAAAGGGGATTCCAGGGACGCCTGGGTGGCTCAGTTGGTTAAGCGGCTGCCTTCGGCCCAGGTCATGATCTCAGCATCCTGGGATCGAGTCCCACATCGGGCTCCTTGCTCGGCAGGGAGCCTGCTTCTCCCTCTGCCTCTGCCTGCCTCTCTGTCTGCCTGTGCTCGCCCTCTCTCTCTCTCTGACAAATAAATAAATTTAAAAAAAAAGAAAAAAAGAAAAAAGAAAAAAAAAGGGGATTCCATGGTTTAATCATTGAAAAGTTTGGGATTAACACTAATTGATTTATTTTGGTCAGGACTTCTGGGAGATTTTAATACACAAATATGCATTGTGAATTTCTAATAGGGGACTATAATTCAGTATTTTCCTAACTAATTTGATGATAGAAATTTTCTTCTAAGACCATTTTGTAGGACTGACATTCATTAAGAATTTTAATTTAGAAAGTGCTGACATAACACATTGTGATGATTTAACAGTTGATATAGGTGCTGAGGATTGCTGGAGGGAAAGTGGGTGGGGGGATGGGGTAATGGTGATAGGTATTAAGGCAGGTACTTGATGGTATGAGCACTAGGTGTTATATGCAACTGATGAAACACTAAATTCTACCTCTGAAACTAATAATATACTATATTTTAATCTAATTTAATTTAAAATTTTAAAAGATACAGTTGCTATAGTAAGAACTTCGAACTCTCAAGAAGTATTACAATTTATAATTAAATAATATGCCTCATATAAATTCAAATATTTGAGCAGATTTTTAAAAGACTTTAAAAAATTATTTGCCAGAGGATTTCTAAGAAGATGATGGAGTAGGAGGATTCTAAACTCATTTCTCCCAGGGACACACCTAAATAACAGCCACATCAGAGCAAGTAACTCAGAGGATGACCTGAAAACTGGCAGAATAGACTTTCCCCAGTTACGCATAGAGAGGAGGCTGTATTGAAAAGCATAGGAGGGGCGGAGATGCAGTTGGGAACCAAACTCATGGGACACTAACCACAAATGAGAAGGACACCACAAGCACAGAGAAGGGACAGGAGCAGACACCATAACAGGCATCCTGAAACAAGGGACCTTCACTGGGAAGACAAGTCTCCATAACATATGGCTTTTGAAACCAGTGAGGTTTAACTTCTTGAGTTTGTACAAAGAGTGGGGCTTAACTCCAGGTACTTTAAAAATCAGGCTTAGCTTTTGGAGAGCCAGACGGCAATAGGAAACTTAGTCCCCACTCTTAAAGAAATAATATAACAAACAGCCCCACTGAGAGACAGCATAGAAGTACCAGTTTGAAAAGTACCTGGGATATACAAGAAGGATATTTATTTACTATCTCAGAACATGCACCAGAGGGGCAGGGATCTTTAGAGATTTCTCCAAGAACAACAGAGTCAGTGGGAACCATTTCTCCCCCACTATCCAACCAGCCTAGATAGCCCCTCACCTGAGAGAACCAATGCAAACCCTCTCCACTAACTTGCTAACACTGAGCGTCCTGCCCCTACATTCTCCTGCAGAGTTGCCCCATCCTACATGTCAAACTCAAGGGTCATGCCTCTAAAGTGGATCCTGCTCTGACACACCCTACAGGTGGTCCCACAGGGACAAGCACCACTCCAAAGTGACTTCTGTCCTGGGAAGGGGTGAAAATAACAACATACACCCCGTGTGACTGCAGTCCCAGGAGATGAGGTGAGGGCAGGCATCTGGTATGACTGCTGACACCATCCAACAACAAGCCCACAGTTGCCCCAGACTGGACCCTTGACAGCACAGGGACAAAGCTCTGCCCAGTGTGCCCACAACAGGCAAAATGAGCCACTGAAGCTGACAGGGCTGAAGGCAAATTTGGCTCAGACACAACAGTATGCTGCATACAACCCACATAGGGACACCTCTAAAGTACCTGGTTCTGGTGAACAGGAGACATTGCACTACACGGGCACTTCAGGACCTCTTCTTCATAAGAGGAGATCTTATTTCTTTCAAGATCAGGAAACATAATTGACTTTCTTAATACATAGAAACAAACACAGAGAGTTAGAAAAATGAGAAGACAGAGGAATATGTCCCAAATGAGAGGACAGGAAAAAACCACAGCAAATGAGCTAAATGAAACAGAGATAAGCAGTATGCTTGATTAAAAAAAAAAAATTCGAAGTGATGACCATAAAGATACTCACTCGACTTGAGAAGAGGGTAAAGAATCAGTGAGACTTCCAACAAAAAGAACAAATTTTTTAAAACTATCAGAAATAACTCCATAAAATTAAAAATACACCAGAGAAAATCAGTAGCAAATTAGAAGGGTCAAAAGAATGGATCAGGAAGCTGGAAGACAGAGGGATGAAAAACAATGAAGCTGAACAGAAAAAGGAAAAAAGAGTAATAAAAATGAGAGTAGCTCAAGGGAACTCAGCAACATCATCAAGTGTAATAGCATTTGCATCATGGGGATCCTAGAATGAGAAGAGAGAGAAAAGGGCACAGAAAATTTATTTGAAGAAATACCAGCTGAAACTATTTGAAATCATATATATAAAACATGGCAGCAAGGAGTAAAAATTCAGTGCTCTCAGAATGGTTTGAAGCTTAAGTGACCACCAACTTCATAAAGACTGAAGTATGCATAAGATGTCGTATATGAACCTAATGGTAACTATACATCAAAAACCTATAATCAATACCCCCCCAAAAAAATGAAGAGAAAGGAATTCAAGCATATCACTATAGAAAGCCATCAAACCATGAGGGAAGAGAAGAAGAGAACAAGGAAAAAAGAAAAACTAAAAAACAAAAACAACAATAAAACAAGTAACAAATAGCAATAAGTACATTCCTATCAATAGTTACTTTGAATATAAATGGACTAAATGTTTCAATCAAAAGACATAAGGTGATTGAGTGAATAAAAAGCAAGATCCATCTATATGCTGCCTACAGGTGTAGGTGCCCTGGCCTTCAGGACATACACAGATTGAAAACAAAGGGATGGAGAAACATTTATCATGTAAATGGAAAACAAAAAGAAACCATGGGTAACAATATTTATATCAAACAAAGGGCTTTAAAACAAAGACTGTAAGAAAAACCAAAGGATACTACCTAATGATAAAGAGAACAATCCAACAGGAAGATATAACAATTGTAAGTATTTATGCATCCAACATGGGAGCACCCAAATACATAAAGCAACTATTAACAGACATAAAGAAAAAATTTGATAGTAATACATTAATAGTAGGGACTTTAACATCCTCTTATATCAATAGATAGATCATTCTAAACAGGAAATCAAGAAGAAAACAGTGACTTTGAATGACACGTTGGACCAGATGGATCTAATAGATTTATTTAAAAAATTCCATCCTAAAACAATAGAATACACATTCTCTTATAGTGACATGGAACATTCTCCAGAATATATTACATGTTCAGCCATGAAACAAGTCTCAAGAAATTCAAAAACACCGAAGTCATATGCATCTTCTCCAGCCACAATAGTGTGAAACTAGAAATCAGATGCAAGAAAAAGTCTGGAAAAAACAGAAATACATGGAGGCTAAACAACATGCTCCTAAACAATGAATGGCTCAAACAAGAAATCAAAGAAGAATCAAAAAATACATGGAGTCAAATGAATTTAAGAACACAATGGTCCAAAATCTTTGAGATACAGCGAAAGCTGTTCTATGAGGGGAGTTTATAGCAACACAGCCCTATCTCAAGAAGCAGGAAAATGTTCCAATAAACAACTTAATGTTACACTGAAAGATGCTACAAAAAGGAGAACAAACAAAACCCAAAGCCAACAGAAGCAAGGAAATAATAAACATTAGAGTAGAAATAAATGAAATAGAAACTAAAAAAAAAAAAAAAAAACAATGGAACAGATCAACGAAACCAGGACCTGGTTCTTTGAAAAACTGAACAAATTGATAAAGACTTAGCCAGACTCCTCCTCCCCCCCAAAAAAAGAAGAGGGGGGGCCTTCCTTCCTTCCCTTATCTTTTCTTTCCCTTTTTTCCTCCTTCCTTCCTTTCCTTTCCTTCCCTTTTTCATCTCTTTTCCTCTCCTTTTTCCTTTCCTTTCCTTTCCTCTCCTCTCTTTTCCTCTCTCCTCTCCACTCCCTCCCTTCCTTCCTTCTTGTTTTCTACTAAGACTTTTTCCAATAGGTCCTCTTTTCCTTCATTTGCTTCTTTTTACACAATAGAACATGAGTTCTGCCCAGAGCTTACAACCTAAATTAGAGAAATAAAAATCTCAGGTATAAGATGGAGAAAAATGTGGTAGAAAG
Organism: Mellivora capensis; assembly: GCA_004024625.1. Taxonomy (NCBI): domain Eukaryota; kingdom Metazoa; phylum Chordata; class Mammalia; order Carnivora; family Mustelidae; genus Mellivora; species Mellivora capensis. The sequence continues at coordinate 6,177 of PISX010009796.1, read as the reverse complement.
GATAAGAAAGAATGTGGAATAAATAATATGCACTTCATCACCTAAACAAAGCCTTAACACCTTGTACAATACCTTTTCAAGGCTCTTAATATTAGTTAAATGAATGAATGAATAGATGACTTGCAAATATGACATCTTAGTCCTTTATCAGTAGCAGAATCCATTGACATTAACATAGCTTCTTTTAATTATTCTTGTCTCTAGGTACATTAGGATTATTGACAATTACTCCTACATCTAGTCCTGTAAGTACAAAGTATGCTATTATATATTGCATCAAAAAATAGAAATATTCTTTTAAACTAATGTACACCCATTCTTATTTTTTAAAAGATTTTATTTATTTTTTTGACACAGAGAGAGAGAGGAGGGAAGAGCAGGCACACAAGCAGGGGGAGCAACAGAGGGAGAGAGAGAAGCAGGCTCTCTGCTGAGCAGGGAGCCCGATGTGGAGCTTGATCCCAAGAATCATGACCTAAGTTGAAGATAGATGCTTAATGGACAGAGCCACACAGGCAACCCTACACCCATTCTCAAACATAGCAAACAATAGAAAAAATACATTCTTTACAGTACATTTCTCTATATGCTCCAATTAATGAAACTATTAGTGATGGAAAGGACAGTATTTGATAACAGCATTACAATGTGATACCTGTAGGTGGATCTGTGACTCAGAGATTGAATTTTCTTCTCACCCAAGGCATTTTTGATGAGATCTCTTAAAACTGCAATAATTTTCTCATTTCAACTAATTATTTTTCTCCGTAATGTACTGAGAACCCACTCTTTCTTCCTGCTAAGTATTAAAGTTGGGCCACCCAGGATGACATTCTTACAAAAAATCTTAAAGAAAATTTGGAAGAGAGGAAAGTGCAAAATAGAAAAGGACTTTCCAGCCCTGTAAAATGGTCCCAACCTTTTAGGAGGAACATATAATGAGTTAATAATGAGCAATAATGCCATTTTACAATTGTATACTTATATCTTATTTCCAAGGCACTTTCACAAATGTCATCTAGTCAAATCCTCACATGAAACCTGTGAAGGAGAGACCAAGTGACTCACCTAAAATCATAGGGGCAGGGCGCCATCTCAAACCCAAATCCCCATTGTTACTTTCACTTGTCTGAGCCTTCAAGTCATTTAATCACCACAAATTTATGACTATAGTAGGTAAGAACTCTATATCAAGAGTCTAGATGAAAATCTTAATTTTGAACTTTTCCTCCTATAACTTCCTCTCTGCTGCCAAAAAGAAAAATTATACTTTTATTTTCTCAATTTGGTAAGCAATGAAACTTCTTATAACTTCAGAGTAGTAAAGTTTCATTGCCCATGCTAAGCAATAACATAGTGACTTGCTTTTCCACTTTTGTTTAAAATGAGACTCATATGAATAAGGAATATGAGATCTGGAAGAAAACATGTATCTTTCTTGTACTATTTGTCCCCCCATGATTCACAACTCTGTACTACTCTTCAATGCTACAGTGAATCACAGTCCAAAACTAAGGGATATCCTAACTAAAAAAGAAATGAAAGGAGATTTTTCTCAACTAAAATTATATTTATGTTTGTATATAGAGTATGTGACTGTGTAGTACTCAAATTCCAACAGAGAGAAAACTGTGCTTTAATGTAGAGTATAAAAAGCTTAGATATTTATCAACTGTTAAAGATCGAATGAAAATGAACTATAAAAATAAAAAGTTCGAGTAATTTTTAGAAATAAAGCCAGATGTAAGTCTGAAGATTGACTTGATTTATACTATTTTTAAGTTATGAAACTAAGAAAACTGCTCTTTTTGGGAAAAGTATTGTAACAATGGCATAGCAGTTTCTAGAAAGTTGGGTGCCAGTCCTGGATCCACTACTAATAAGCACTTTATGATCTCAGTCTTAGCATCTTCATTTTCAAAATGGTAGGCTGGGACTAAGATATTTTTCACATCTGATTTTCTAACATTCTAAATTCCTTTCCAAGGACTTCCAGCTGATGATAGAACCATGTCTGGTACTCAAGGAACCTCACTAGAGTGGGTATTCTCTTTTTAATACCATGCTGAAATTGTTAATTGTGTATAAAATAATAACCTGTGCAATAGAGAAATCTTGATCTAAAATAGTTTAGGTCAATAGTACAAAAAGTACAGAAAAGGTAAGTGGTTTTTCCTTATTAAGAAAATTTGTGGGGCACCTGGGTGGCTCAGTGGGTTAAGCCTCTGCCTTTGGCTCAGTTCATGGTCTCAGGGTCCTGGAATCAAGCCCTGCATCAGGCTGTTTGCTCAGCGGGGAGCTTGCTTCCCCCCTCTCTCTGCCTGCCTCTCTGCCTACTTGTGATCTCTCTCTCTGTCAAATAACTAATCTTATAAAATCTTAAAAAAAATTTTGTTTCCTTCTTTTTATGGTCACTTAAAATGTTGAAGCACTTTCTTTTTCTAATATTTTTTATTTATTTTTTATTAACATATAATGTATTATTTGCACCAGGGGTACAGGTCTGTGAATCATCAGGCTTACACATTTCACAGGACTCACCATAGCACATACCCTCCCCAATATCCATAACCCAGATACCCTATGCCCACCCCTCTGCCCCCCAGCAATCCTCCGTTTGTTTTGTGAGACTGAGTCTCTTATGGTTTGTCTCCCTCCTGATCCCATATTGTTTCTCCACCCCCCCACGACCCACCGCCCTGCCTCTAAAATTCTTCATATCAGAGAGATCATATGCTAATTGTCTTTCTCTGATTGACTTATTTCATTCAGCATAATACCCTCTAGTTCCATCCACATCATTGCAAATGGCAAGATTTCATTTCTCTTGATGGCTATATAGTATTCCATTGTGTATATATATACCACATCTTCTTAATCCATTCATCTGTTGATGGACATCTAGGTTCTTTCCATAGTTTGGCTATTTTGGACATGGCTGCTATAAACATTCAGGTGCATGTGCCTCTTTGGATCACTACATTTGTATCTTTAGGGTAAATACCCAGTAGAGTGATTGCTGGGTCATAGGGTAGCTCTATTTTCAACTTTTTGAGGAACCTCCATGCTGTTTTCCAGAGTGGCTGTACCAGCTTGCATTCCCACCAATAGTGTAGGAGGGTTCCCCTTTCTCCACATCCTCGCCAACATCTACCATTTCCTGACTGCTTAATTTTAGCCATTCTGACTGTGTGAGGTGGTATCTCACTGTGGTTTTGATTTGTATTTCCCTGATACCAAGTGATATGGAGCACTTTTTCATGTGTCTGTTAGCCATTTGGATGTCTCTTTGCCAAAACATATGTTCATGTCTTCTGCCTCCCTCCCTCTTTCTTTCTTTCTTTCTTTCTTTCTTTCTTTCTTTCTTTCTTCTTTCTTTCTTTCTTTCTTCCTTCTTTCTTTCTTTCTTCCTGTCCATTTCTTGATTGGATTATTTGTTCCTTGGGTGTTGAGTTTGATAAGTTCTTTATAGATTTTGGATACTAGCTCTTTATCTGATCTGTCATTTGCAAATATCTTCTCCCATTCTGTCCGTTGTCTTTTGGTTTTGTTGACTGTTTCCTTTGCTGTGAAAAAGCTTTTGATCCTGATGAAGTCTTGATAGTTCATTTTTGCTCTTGCTTCTCTTGTCTTTGGTGATGTTTCTAGGAAGGAGTTGCTATGGCTGAGGTAGAAGAAACACTTTCAATACATGAATGTGAATGGGCTAACACTGTCTAGAATCTATTTTCTAGTAGATCCTTTCATTTTAAGGAGATTTCAGTTCTGACTGCTTTTTTATCAATTTCTTAATGCTGCATATTTTAATGAGGGATGTTTTCAAATAGTGAAATACATCACATGACATGTCTGAATTGCACTAAGTTTATAATGCAATTTTTACATACACCATCTTATTTAATCTAATTATAGTAAAGCTGAGTTAGGAGTCATGCATATAGCATCATTGTTATCTCCTACCTCTGCAAAGACTAAGGAAATGCTTTCCATGAAGTTTGTGTATTTCTTGTAAACAGAAGTTAAAAAACTAGCAGTCCTTGATCTCAGGGAGCTACACCTCAAACACACTGAAGAGACTAACGTACAGTGCATTGAAAGAAATAGGCAGGCCTTCCAAATGTCCAGGATGATGTTCAGTGTAAGAGGGAAACTCATGAAACTTGAGTTATAAATAACTCATATAAAAGTTAAAAAACTCATATAAATAACTCATATAAAAAAACCTTTTAAGATTTCTCTGGAAAAATTTACAATGAATTTTCATACAAATTAATATAGTATTATTTGGATGCCATCTGTTCAATATCATAACTTTGACCCTAGAGCATTAAAAAACTTTATAGGAGAGTATAACACATGTTCAGAGAAGTACACAAATTGCAAGTATATAGCCTAATGAGTGTAAGAAACAGAGCATTTCCAGCATCCCAGAAGTGCCCTTTGTGTCCTCTGCTTGTCACTAGCACGCAAAGCAATCACTATCCTGGCTTTATTTCTGAATTTCTTATAAATGGTATCACATAGTAAGTATTGCTTTTGCCTAGCATTATGCTTCTAAGCTTCATCCATATTGTTGTGTGTAGCTATAGTTTGTGTGGTCTAATTGCTGTATTATATTTCAATTTTCTTACCCATTCTAATGTTGAAAAGCATTTGGATAGCTTCCAGTTTCTGACTATTAGGCATGACAGTGCTGGTATAAACTTTTTACATACATTAAAAAAATTATACACTTTTATGATAAACATACCTATGCATTTTTAAAATCTTTTGTATATCCAGGGTCTGCATTTTTTCAACTTTATTGGATACTGAAAAATGGTTTTCTGAAGTAGTTATCTCAAATTACACTCCCATCAGCAGTATATGGGAGTTTCAGTTGTTCCCCATCCTCTCTCCAGCACTGGATTTTACTAAAGCACTTAATGACGTTTTTAGTTTTCTTATACATTTATAGTTAGAAAAGCAAAGGATTTTGAAACAGTGAAATTTTGTACTTTTAAAAAAATGAAATAATCTGAGTATTCTTTGTAGTAAAGCTAGATATGCTAGATTTGTCCTAAAAGTATTGAGAAAATTCCGAGAGCTTTGAAAAAGACACAAAACAGATGGGTTTTCTCTTTAAGTATGTTCTTTGTACAAGAAATCACTTAAGTGACATTACTGGGTTATTGTGCAAGTCAGAATCAACCTATGATTTTTAGCTGAGGAGTCCTAATACTAGTTTGTAAGATATGGGAATTTACTAACATGAGGAAAGTGGATATTTTGGATGGGCAAGGAGTGAAATAATTTCCCTGTACTAGGTGGCTGAGTCCCAGGAAGAATTCATTTTGAGATACTGAAAATTAGGAATTTTTATTCAGTTTATAGAGTGAAAGTAAGTTGGGCAGTATTAGTCAGAGGAACTCTCAAACCACTAATTATTTGTAACCCTCAGAGGCCACAATTCTTTCCAATGTCTCTATCAGAGATCTAAACAATATAATTTATAAATGTACTCAGTAAAACCAAAGGTGTATTCACAGTTCAAGTCATATTATGGTTTAGAGAAAAATTAGAACAATTATGGATTATTTGTCTTCATTTTTAAACTTAGAAATTATGAGAAGCTTTAGTTGATATAAGAAATGATTCTCCCTCAAACAAAGTGGAAAACTCAGAGCTATGAAAATCCAAAGCACTGTTTAGCAGCTATGGTGGTAGGAAAACTCATCCTTCTATGTTCCTTCCAATAAACTGGCACTCCCATTTTTCTTTACTATTAGGGGATCTCTTATCACCTTTTATTTGGATTGTTTCATCTTTTCCTTCTCCAAGCTATTGCTTTAAATTTTTCTTCTGGAGAAATGCCCATGTATATTGACATCTATAAATCATCAAAGTTTACTTAGTCATGAATCCCTTTATTCAAAAATATTTGTTGATCTCCATATAGAAGAACTTCCAGAAGAGGTCCAAGGATAATAATATTTTGGAATCACTAATATAATCTGATGAGTAAAATATTTTAAAGCCTTAGTATAATATTTAAATGAAGTTTATTAAATAGCCCTTTCTAGATATCTCTAATTATAGTCTATATTTCCCTCTGATGAAAAATGTTCTGGAATATAGGACTTCTGAATTTCTTCATATTATGAAGATTCAAAGAGCCCATTAAGAATATTTTTCTCC